>SNQJ01S0043942.1:121890-148936 GCA_010110895.2 Picea sitchensis | reverse complement strand
AGATATCTGGTATCATCATATCAAAGATTGTGTGGAGCGGAAGATCATGTTTCTTCAGTACATTCCTATGGAAGATCAGGATGTAGACATTCTAATGAAGGCACTCACTAGGAGAAAATTTGAATACCATAGAGACATGATTGGGGTGAAGGATAATGCCTTTCTTGTTGAGAGGGAGTGTTGAGATTCAACAATAAGATCCTAGTGAAAATTATGCACCTACACTAGGATGGAGCCTCAGGCTATTTTTAGGTGGAAGTCTATTTTTAGATGATGAGAAAATTTTATTTATAGATGATGTCTATTTATAGATGGTGAGAGAATTATATTTATAGATGTATGTCGACTATTATTATCCCTTAATAATAGTTGGACAATAAATATTAGTCTTTTCTCAATGAGCACTTGGAAATAGTTAACTGAAGTGGAAAATCAGTTAGCTATAGGAAATTCGAGTTCAAAGGTTGACTGGTGGGACATGCAAGTGGAATTAGTTGTAACTGAGTGATTCAAATTTGTAACAGAGTTGGATGTGTAGTTATGTAAGATGTGAAGTAGTTTAAGTCAGTTAAGTGAGTTAAGCTCAATTGTACTAGTTGTAACTGAACTTACACTAGTGAGAGATCAATGAATTAATTATTAATTAATTCACAATCAGTGATCTCACATGCAACTGAAGATTTACCACTATTAACTACATGCATGTCAGATCTAGTGGAGACCCAGTTCAGATAACAGGTGAAAGGGACAGTTTGGCTATCAATTGTGACATTATTTAGTGCACTCATGAAACCACACACACATTGGATGTGCCCATGAGGAATGTGTAGTCTAGGCAAGAGGGATTCATTCATTGAAGGGATTTCCATTAGCAGGGACTGCGCAGAGGAGGCAGGTTGTCTGGAGGCATTAAATTGGCACATGCATTTGCTAATTTTTGTATGACAATGTGAGACAATTGTATATTGTACTGAGAGCTATTGGATTAAAGTTTTTTATGATATTGTTTCATGATCCATGATACATACATAATATATGATATTGGGGTTTTTATCTTTATGGTTTCCCGGTAAAACATCTGTGTTATGTGTGATTGATATTTCTTCTTGATATTGCAATTGGCGATCGTGTTTTAAATTCCGCAAGAATATTAGTAGAAGTGATTTTGTATTTAACATTGGCATATAATTGTTAGATCAAAAGAATCCAGGCAATACATAATTTTTATTAAAATTTCTACACAACTATGTGTATCCCCTTCGGGATGTATGCGGTGATCAACGTGTACTCAAAGTTACGCGGGATACTGTCGTGGTTCACTGCGCTAGCCAAAGATGGTGTGTACTCTTGCAACACCAATAGGATCTCCTTCAGGTTATCTAGATCATCATGGTGTTTTCTTCCCTTCTTGACAGTGTGGCCAGAACGTCATCCAGTCGATGGGGATGCTTGCAATCCACCAATCGACCTCTCTCAGCCATGAGGTCTACAAGAATCTCCTCCACAAACTTCTATAACATGCTATGTTCGCCCGAAATTCACACTTGTAATCAAATATATCAGGTAGGCAAACAGACAAGTGAGATAATCAAACAAGTGGCGAGATCTAGAAAGCACAACACGATACAATGGATTCTATGTTAGCTCGGATAATCATGGGTGGAAAAAAAGTGGTCCTGGTGTAACGTCAGATGGGTTAAATAAGCGAGTGTCGTAACGGATTCCTCCAACGAGTAGGAATTCCTCAATAAATACAAATCCATCCATTATGGCACGGTCCCAACGGTACAACAACGGTCTTTCCTTTAATAATTGTGTTTCTAGCCATTCTAGAATGTTATTCTAATGGTCGGGGCGCCTCCAATGGTCATATAGCTTTGCCATGGTGAAGTCCCATTCTGTGTGGTTCTGTTATTACGACGAGGTTCGAGTTCTGTAGGTATGTCTCCTGCGAAGTTTTCTCTGGAGCTCTCTATAGTTTTTCTAACTTTGCTTTCTTCTTACTGATATTTCTTGCTTTCTTTCCTGTGATCTGAGCCTCTGGATTCCTCTTTCCATTCTTATTCTTATCTTATCTTAGCATAATGACTTTGCGCTATTGATGTTCTTTCAAAGGGGTCAGAGGTAATACCTCTTTTCTTAATAGGTCCTGGGTGGACATACTTTCTTCTTGCATGGATAGGTTCTTTAAACCTTCTTGCACTCTTTCGACTTCGATAACTACTTCTCTTTCATTCTGCTACTTCGACTCAACTTCTCGTTCTTCTAAAAGTCGATCTATTCTTCTAGCTATGAGATCCATTATTTATTTCTTTTTTTATTTTGTAGCTTCCGCCTCTGCTTTCCTTCTGATTTGATCCTTCTCAATCCAAGTCTCTCCTAATAAAAGTGGGAAAGGGGCGTTGTTCTCAACAAACCTAATAACTTCAAATTCTTCTTCAGTCGCAATTCCATGAGCAATCATAGGTATATTAGTAACTCTTCCACATAGGGTTATCATCTTTCCTTTAAACAAGTCTATCCTTCCCAATGAAGGTATCATAGCAGTCTTTCCAAAAATTTCCCAAGTTCTTTCTGGCATAATATTCACATGTGTTTCTTCATCCAATACACAATCTATGTCGAAGTCTTCTATCTTGTAACTATGCGCTGTTTTTCTTTCAGGATCTCTGGTAAACTAATGTCTCTGTGATCATCCATTACTTATTTTAACTGTACTAACATAGTCTCTGACTCTTTCTCTTTATGATTTTCTAACATATCCTGAGTCCTTTGACTTTATTTATAGTTTTCTTGCCTCATATTCATCTTTTAAACTTTAACAATCATCCTTGGGCAATCCTCAACCTCGTGACCAATAGCTTTACAACAAATTCAAATAGGACCTATACCAGGGCATTCTTTAGCAAGATGTCCCGGTATTCTGCAATTATAACACAGTGTCAATCCTCTCTTTCTTTTAAACAATCCTCAACCTCTCGTGTACTGGGCACTGGGATCACAGTGTTGGACCTGCAATCTGCAAAAAATCTTTCTGGGTTCCTGCATCGACCTATTAGTCCAAAAATTCTTTCTATGCATAGGAATAACATATTTTTCTCTATTTCTATCAAATTTATTCATATCAACTCTGTCTTCTAATTGTTCCCTAGTTTTCAGACAAGGACAAAATCTCTCAAATAGACCTAGATTCATACTTTTGAAGAAAAAATTTCCACTTATCTTACCTTTACTAGAGCACCAAGCTTTAAGATTTTACCTCTTTCTTTCAGATCCAGTTTCTTTATTAGTACAGAGATTCACAAGTCAAGTAGAATACTGTGCACTGCAACAATAGATCTACACACAGAGCTTTCTCTTTTCTTCAGTTCCCAGCAATCACAGTTTCAGGTCCCGACAATGGTACCATTTATTGGCACAGGGGCACACCCAGAGTTCAACGCTTCAACAATACACCAACAAAACCCTAACTACCAGCCCTTTCGACAACACCTGTGAAGCAGATGAAGTCTCACCCGAGGTAGAGGGAGGGGGGTTGCAGGACTCAGGTGTCTACAACCAAGATGGGACACAAATCTGTGATTATAATACTTAACATATCACTTAGAAAAGAATACTCATTAGTTCATGGGTCTTATTCACATTGCAGATCAAACCCTAAATACAGAACAACACAATAATAATCAAGATCAAGCCCTTAAAATATCTTAGCACATGGAATTGATTCAGATATAACATTCGTTCATCTTTAACATTATTAATCACTAAGCTACAACATTAGATGCATTCATTATAACAACACTAAGAATAAATCACATAAGAAACATCGCACAAAGAACATCAATACACATGATATACGTGGTTCACCCCAGTGTGGGGCTACATCCACCAACTTCGTATTCTTCTTTATTAGTCTTCGATCTTCTTACATTCATTTTCTCCTGTGCACAAAGCCACAGAGCCCAACTTCATAGTGGACAGGTGATCTGCACACAACACACTAGATCCACCTTCCCAAAACCAGGTCAAGGCACAGAGCCAACTCCTTAATAACACCAAGCCTTACTTTACACATCCAGATTGCACAAAGCAACTTCCAATCTCTTGGACTAGGCCAAACATACTGTGCACATAGCTAACACTACTACTTACATAACTTAGCTACTTCTTATTTATACATTTACAAAAAGGCCTAAACATGGATAAACCCATGGGACGACATCCCATAATCCGTTACATAAACCCCAGTAAACCCTCTTCTTGGTCCACAAGCCCACAAAATGAGTGATATCTTGCAATCTCTACTATGCCCGGGTGCTCCCTCTTCGACCAGCCTATCGAAGTCCCAAAAGTGGTCAAACTCGACCAATATTTCCTCAAAACTTGGTCAAGGGCTAACATGACCTCTGCGTTTTAATGTATAATTGAAATATAATTGCAATAATGTGTGTATATAGATTCTAGACAACGATATCATGATTAATAATCAACAATATCATACCTTGGTAGACAACCACATCATACATCTGATAGACAGCCTTAGCATATATTTATTTTACAACAATCTTACATTTATTTAACAAGACAACGTTATCATACTTTTAATGGATAACAATATTTTATTTGACATCAATATCTTTATTATCTTTCATTTGTTAGACAATGAACTCATTAAGGGATAGCAATATATTTTAGACAAAAAAATCATTATTATATAACATTAGTATTAGACAACGATACTATTAATGGATAGAAATATATCATTTCACATAGCGAACTTATTTACAATATTGTTTTATGATTTCTTTACTAGATAGTGAATTATGTTTTAAAAGACATGTTTTACATCATTTAAAAGACATGTTCCATAATTGTTTCCGTTTAAAGGATAGAGAACACATCCTTAGGAATATACTTATATTGTTTCAGTTTTACATTTAAAATACAACAACTTTATATTTAAAGACAACAAGTATATTCATATAAGATAACGATATATTTTCATTTTGAATTAGCGATATAAGATAATGAATTCATATAGTTTTAGGCTCCCTGAAACCTTGTTGGCTTCACTTTATGATTTAACACGGGCCCTTTCAGTCCTCTAGTGCAGGTTCTATGGTACCCGCGACCTCTTCGTTCGCATTGCTGAATTCTCAAGTTTCGGGCACTAGCTCCTCTCTCCTTATCCCTCTCCCGTCTGTGACCTCGGTCTATGTCTTCGCATAAACACAAAAATGTGGGCGTGGTCAAGAGTGGTTTGGGATCAACCCACTTTTATCTTTTCAATTCACTATCAATCACCACGCATCCCCTTTGCAATACCATGGTTTTGATTACAGCCCGCTCTATAAATGTTAAAGTCCACGCACCTTCTGTCCCTGCTATCTTGTGTGACCATTGATCTCGCGATGTAGGGGGGAGCCTCTCGATCAATGATTTAGATATGCCTTCTTTTCTTCCTTCTCTCCATATCACACCTTCCTATATCTCCGCGATCTATTGACATGTTCCCCTTTCAAATCAACGGTTGTGATTTTCTTCGTCAATTCGGGTTTCAGAGGTTTCAACTCCCAAACTTTAATTTCTCCGCGATGGTTGATCTCCTACCATGTATCCTCCTCCAATTGACTGCTCTATCCCACTTTGAAACTTCGGACTTCGGAGATCTCAACTCTCAACTTTCTCTTTCCCCCAAGGTGCGTTTATCCGAAGCTTCACAATCTATTGACATGTGTCTCCTACAGATCGACAGTTACTATTCAATTCGGGTATTCACCCGAAGCCCACAAATTTTTTCCATGTGTCCTCTTTAATCTGACAGTTATGATTTACAATGGGTCTTTACCCAGAGTCCACAAATTTATTTCGCGTGTTCTCCTGAATCATATGGCTATGTTTCACTTCGGGTATTTATCCGGAGTCCACGGATTCTTACGGCGTGTCCTTCAGAATTAGATGGCTAGGATTCACTTTGGATATTTGCACTTTAGGAGTTTCAACTCTCAAATTGCGCTCCCTCCTGAAGCTCACAATCCGTCGTCACACATATCTCTAGATCTGACGGTCTAGATTCACTTAAGACTTTGGGTATTGGGAGTTTCAAATCTCAACTGAAATCTTCGAAGCGATTTCTCCCGAAACCTCCAATATGTTGACATGTAACCCCCTGGTGACCAACGGTCAGGATCTGCTTCAGATATTCATGAATTTTCTCCCTCGATGCGTACACAGAGGCTAAATATCGTGCACTTTGCTCAGATCCAACGATCTGAAATGATCTCTCTCCCTCCTGGATGGATCTTAGTCGGTAACTTGCGAAACCTTCAGTACTCCACTCCCTTTGATTATTTACCCAGCTATCTCTCTTGATATTTCTCTCCTTCTGCTCTCTTGAATCCTTAAAGAGTTACTTCGACTCTTAGTCAAATTTTGGATCTGTGCACTCCTTGCAACAAATTCTCACACAAGACTTAACTTCTTGCGGGCGGCTATGCACACCTTGCAGCTGTCACTTTTCACTCCTTGGAAAGGGAAGTTTCACTCTATATCTTTTGAGCTTCTGAGTAGATATAGACTCTGCCAAAGCACTCCTTGTGGATTGTATGCACACCTTCTATGAACTAAACAAAGAGAATAAATGAAAATTATCTAAAAATTTCACAATTTCATGTGCTCAACAATATAACTCATTCATTCATGAAAACAACAATAACATGGAATTGTAAACAGTAGAAAAACCATGCATTGGATCAATTTTCCTTTGTTATATTCATTCAAATGTAAATGGCTACAACTATGATAAAACAAAAACTAAAAACTCAGCAACAACTAAATCACAACAATCTCCTACTAACTTGCAGCAACCCCCTTCGGGCATATAAAACATCTATTTATCTCAGAGGGTTCTTAGGGTTCCCTCTGACTACTCAACTTATTGAAAAAAAACCTAACTTCTACCGGAGTTCCAATACATTAAATGCTAGGATTGAAGCTCCCAGATCACTCATTATCATTCGCTCCCAAGCGTTTGATCTTTAGTTTTCGATCATTTCAAAAATATTTGCAGGAAACACCAGCAGTTAAGATTTTGAATTGATTTAAAGGTGTGCTGAGGCATTGAGTTGTCTCTCCACGTGTGCTTGCTGACGATGCTCCTGCATCATACTCCTTTGGACAAAAATTCATGGACTCCTGTCCATGAGCTCCTGCACTGACTTTCCATGCTTCTGTATATTAGCTTCATTTTACCAATCAACATCTTATATCGGGTGTCCCTTCCACTTGAACAAATATTCAAAATAGTTCTTCCTCCTGGTCTTCTTTCCAATCCTTTGATCAATGATCATATCCATTTGTGGTTTTTCTGCTACAAGCATCTGCTTATCCCACTGAATCTCCTCTTGATATTATGATCTCTCTATGTCATATTTGTTGTAAGGATGCAGGTCTGATATGTTGAATATGTGTGATATGTCCACATCATCTGATAGCTCAATCTCATAGGATTTTTCATCAAACTTCCTTAAGATTTTACATGGTCCTATCTTCTTCATCTTCAACTTGTTATATGTTCCCATTGGGAACCCTTCTTTCCTGAGATGTGCCAGAACCTAATCTCCTACTTCAAATTGAAGCTCTCTGCAATGTTGATCAACTTTGCGCTTGTTCTCTTGGCTAGATTTCTACAACTACTCTATGATCTGGCTATGGATCTTCTTCATTCCTGCAGCAACATATTTTTCTCCAACGCTTCTGATCTCATTCAGTCCCAAGTATCTCAACTCAGCTACTCCTCTTAGTTGCATTCCATACAGTATTTGGAATCGGCTCTTTCCAGTTCTTATGTTTGGTGAGTCATTGTATCCAAATTCTTCTTGTGGTAGAATCTGATCCCATTGATTATGATTCTTAGTAACCAGACTCCTCAATAAGTTTCCCAAACTTCTGTTCACCACCTCAATTTGTCCATATGGTTGAGGGTGATAAGTTGAGCCGAAGGACAAATATGTCCTCAACTTCTTCCACAGTGTTCTCCATAAATGACCAACGAATTTCGTATCTCTATTTGAGATAATACTTTTGGGTAATCCATGAAGATGGACAAATTCCTTGAAAAATAAATTTGCAACATGTGTTGCATCACTAGTCTTCCGTCATGGGATAAAGTGTGCCATCTTTGAAAATCTATCCACTACCACAAATATGGAATCACATCCTCTTTGTTTTATTGGTAGTCCCAACACAAAATCCATGATTATTTCATCCCAAGGCCTTTCTAGTATTGGAAATGGTTGATACAATCCATTTTTCTGTCTTTTTCCCTTTGCATGTTGGAAAATTCTACATATGTTCACAAAATTTATCACTTGTGTTCTCATACCTGGCCAATAGCATGAACTTATCAACTGTGAAAATGTTTTATCATGGCCGAAATGTCCATCCAATCCTCCACTATGCTTTTCTTTCAAAAAGTAATCCCTCATTGAGCATTTTGGTATGCACAACTGATTTCCCTTGAACAACAATCCCTCTTGAATCATATACTCTACCCACTATCTCTTGTCTCTCAGCACAGGATTTGCACATGTTTCGTATGCTTCCTTGAAATATGGATCCTCACTGTACATTTCCTTAAGTTGTTTGAACCCTAAGTTCTTCACATGAAACTCCTGCAAAATCAAACATCTCTTGTTCAATGCATCAACAACTTTGTTAGCATTTCCAGAAATATGTTTTATGACAAAAGAAAAATTCTGCATAAACTCAATCCACTTTGCATGTCTCTGATTCAATTTTTCCTGTTTGGTTATGATTTGTAAATCTTGGTTAGCACTATACAAGACAAAGTCCTTTGTAACTAGGTAGTGCCTCCATTTCTTCAAGGCTTGAATTATGGCATAAAACTTTTTTTCATATGTGGAGTACTTTCTCTTAGTCTCATTCAGCTTCTCACTGAAGTATGCAACTGGTTTATTATCTTGGCTCAAGACTACTCCAATTGCAACTCCACTTGCATCACATCTCACTTAAAATGTCCTTACAAAATTTGGTAAGACCAGGATTAGTTTTTCTTTTATCTTCTCCTTCAATATATTGAAGCTCCTCTCGCTCTCCTTTGTCCATTTAAAAGACTTGTGCCTCTTCTTCACTGTATCCATCATTGGTGCACAAATTCCACTAAAATCTCTGATGAAATTCCTATAGAAACTTGCTGATCCATGGAAACTTCTCACTTTGAACATACTCCTTGGTGATGGCCATTCTTTGATTGCTTTCACCTTCTATGGATCCATCTTCAATTCATTTGAGGAGATCACAAGACCCAAGTAAATGAGTTATGTCTTCATAAAAGAGGACTTCTTAAGATTTATCAAAAGCTTCTCTTGTTGTAGTCTCATCATCACTAATGTTAGATGTATGAAATGCTCCTCTTTAGCCTTGCTAAAGACCAGTATATCATCCAGATTTACAACCACAAATTTACCAATGAAATCTTTCAGTATTTCATTCATCAATCTCATAAAATTACTTTGGGCATTTGTTAAGCCAAATGGCATAACACGACACTCATACAACCCTTCATTTGTCTTAAAGGTTGTTTTCCATTCATCACCTTCTCTCACTCTTATCTGGTGATATCCACTTTTCAAATCTATCTTAGAAAAGAAATTTGGTCCACTTAAACAATCCATTAAGTCATCCATTCTTGGCAAAGGAAATATATAACTGATGGTGATCTTGTTTATGGATCTCGATTCTATACACATTCTCCATCCTCCATCCTTCTTTGGACTCAACACAGTTGGTACTACACATGGAATCAAGCTCTCTCTGACCAAACCCTTGTCTAACAAATCCTGGACTTGATTCTTTACCTCCTCATTCTCTTGAGGTGTCAATTTGTATGTTGCTTTGTTTGGTAGACTTGCTCCTGGTATCAAATCAATATGATGGTTGATACTTCTGATGGGTGGCAATGAGTTAGGAAACTCATTCACTACTATGTCAGGAAAATTATCCAACAACTCCCGAACTTCTTTAGGAAAATAATCCATTGAAGTACTTGTAAGGACAACTCTGGGTTTGCTCACCACATCAAACTACATCTCTTGTTCCTTCTTTACATCTCTTAGGAGTTTCTTCTCAATCATGAGAAGTATGCTTGTGATGGCTTCTTATTTTACTCTCTTCTCCCCTATTTGTAGAAACATGTGTGTCCTACCATTCTTATCCAAGGTGTATGTATTCTTCCTCCCATCATGAATAAAATTTCTATCAAACTGCCATGGTCTTCCCAACAAAACATGAAATACATCCATGGGAATCACATCACACAAAATTTCATCTCTATATCCACCTATTTTAAATTCAACAAGGCATTATTTAGTGACCATTACCTGGTGTCCTTTTTGCAACCATGAGACTTTGTATGGATTTGGGTGTGCAATTGTCTCCACTTCCAATTTCTTCATCATCTCCATGGATACTATATTGTCAGTGCTCCCACTATCAATTATCACCTTGCATACTCTGTCTTTCGTCTTGCACGCTGTCCTGAATAGACTATTCCTCTGCACTGGATTTTCAATTTCTGATTTTGGTTTTAAGAGAACCTTCATCAACATCAAGGATCTTCCATCCTCTGCACCTTTTGTTTCAACATTCCTTTTCTATGCTTCAAAAATACGAGCTTCACCTCCTCCTTCTTTCTTTTTCTTGAGACATTCCCAAGACATGTGTCTTGTCTCTCCACAAGCATAACACCTTACTTCTCATCCTCTATCTCTTCCTCTTCCTCTAGAAGAAATTCTTCCACTACCTTGTCTTCCTCGGGAACTTCCTCCTCTTTCTGAGTGACTATGTGGTTTCTCTGTCTCAACTTTTGATTTCTATGTCTTATCATGGACAACTCCCTTGCGTTTGCTTGGGCTTCTGCCTCTATTTCGTTGACTCTACTTCTTGGCCAACTTCTCCTCTTCCTTTAGATCAATATGATAAGAATCTTCTATTGTCCTCATTGAAATCACGTTGATATCATCTTGGATTTCATACCTCAAGCCATTTATATACCTGGCAACTTTTTCCTCATCCTTCTCTCGCTGTCCTGTCCTGATATTTAGCTTGTAGAACTCCTCTGTGTACTCTTTTATTGTCATACCCTTCTGTATCAGGTTCTACAACTTCTTGAACATATTTATCTGATAATCTTTGGGCATGAATTTAGCCTTTAGCTTGGCTACCATTGTGTCCCAATTATTTATATTTTGTTTTCCTTTGCTTCTCCTCTCAACCTACAGTTCATCCCACCACAGTGTTTCATGTCCTTTCAGTCTAGTGACATTAAGTGTTACCTTTTTCTCCTCATCGACATCTTCATAGTCGAAATATTTTTCCATGGATATTATCCAATCTAGTAGCTCTTCAACATCCAAATTGCCTTCATACATTGGGATCTCTATCTTGGCTCTAGATCCTAATATAACAACCACTCTCAACAAGCGTTCCTCGACAATATTTTCCCCTGTGGCTTCTTCGACTTCTACTTCTTCAATTTTTGCATCATTGATGTCCCCAGCATCAGGTTCTCTCCTCTGAGTTGCCTCCATCACCTCTAATCTTGCACGAAGCTCTCACATTTATCTTTCTACATCGCGATTGGATAAAGGTGGTTCCACAAGTCTCCTTGGTGGAATTGTGTTGATTTTCTCTCACACACAGAGTACACCTTTGACCTCTTCTTAATTTCCCGAAACAATTTTAGTCTCTGATACCACTTGATGGTATCAAACTATCTCCTTTGTCTCCTTCACTTGAAATCTACAAATGAAATCAGGCTCTGATACCACTTGATGTAGACCACCCTTCTCTCCTAAGTGTTACGCGACCTCCCAGTCCAGGATCTTCAATTCTGAGTTGAATTGGCTCCGTGAAACCTTGTTGGTTTCACTTTACAATTTAACATGGGCCCTTTCATCCCTCTGGTGCAGGTTTTATGGTAACCGTGACCTCTTCATTTGCACTGCTGAATTCTCAAGTTTCAGGTGCAAGCTCCTCTCTCCTTATCCCTCTCCAGTATGTGACCTCAAGCTATGTCTTCGCGTAAACACATGAATGCGGGTGTGGTCGAGAGTGGTTTGGGATCAACCCACTTTTCTCCTTGCAATTCACTATCAATCGCCACACATCCCCTTTGCAATACCATGGTTTCGATTGTGAACCGCTCTCTAAATTTTAAAGTCTGAGCACATTCTATCCCTGCAATCATGCATGACTATTGACATTGCAATCTCAGCTGGAGCCTCTCGATCAAAGGTTCATATCTTCCTCCTTTCCTTCCTTTCCTTTGGATTACACCTTCCTAGATCTCTGCGATATGTTGACGCATGCCCCTTTCAAATCAACGACTGTGATTTTCTTTGTGAATTCGGGTTTTGGAGGTTTCAACTCCCAAATCTTACTTTCTCCGCGATGGTTGATCTCCTGCCATGTATCCTCCTCAAATCGACGGCTCTTGCCCACTTCGAGACTTTGACGTTCGGAGATCTCAACTCTCAACTTTCACTTTCCCCCAAGGTGCTTTTATCGAAAGCTTCATGATCTATTGACACATGTCTCCTACAGATCGACGGTTACAATTCACTTCGGGTCTTCACCCAGAGCCCACGGATTTCTGCTGCATTTCCTCCTTAATATGACAGTTATGATTTACTTTGGGTCTTTACCTAGAGTCCATGGATTTATGTCGTGTGTTATCCTGAATCAGACAACTATGTTTCTCTTCAGGTATTTACCCAGAGTCCACAGATTCTTGTCGGGTACCCTTCTGAATCAGACGGCTAGGATTCACTTTAGATATTCGCACTTCAAGAGTTTCAACTCTCAAATCCCACTCCCTCTTGAAGCTCACAATTCATCGCCATGCGTTCCTCTAGATCTGATGGTCCAGATTCACTTTAGACTTCGGGTTTCAGGAGTTTCAAATATCAACTGAAATATTCGAAGAGTTTTCTCCTGAAAACTCCGATTTGTTTACATGTATCCCCCCTGGCGACCAACGATCAGGATCTACTTCAGATATTCATGAATTTTCTCTCTCGATGTGTACACAGAGGCTAAACCTTGTGTACTTTTCTCATATCCAACGGTCTGAAATGATCCCTCTCCCTCCTGGACGGATCTTAGTCGGTAACTCGCGAAACCTTCAGTACTCCACTCCCTTTGAAGATTTCCCCTGCTATCTTGCTTGATATTTTTCTCCTTCTTCTCTCTTGAATCCTTAAATATTTACTTCAACGCTTATTCAAATTTCATATCCGTACACTACTTGCAACAGATTCTCACGCAAGACTTAACTTCTTCCAGGGGACTGTGCACACCTTGTAGCCGTCACTTTGCATTCCTTGCAAAAGGAAGTTTCACGCTATCTCTTTTGAGCTTCTGAGTTGAAATATACTTTGTCAATGCACTCCTTGTGGACTGTATGCACACCTTGATTGAACTCGACAAAGAGGAAAAACAAAACTTATCTAAACATTTCACAATTGCATGTATTCAACAATATAATTCATTCATTCATGAAAACAACAATAACATGGAATTGTAAACAGTAGCAACACCATGCATTGGATCAATTTTCCTCTGTTGTATTCATTCAAATGTAAATGGATACAAATATGATAAAAAAACAACTAAAAACTCAACAACAACTAAATTACAACAATCTCCTACTAACTTGCAGCAACCCCCTTTGGGCATACAAAACGTCTATTTATCTCAGAGGGTTATTAGGGTTCCCTTTGACTACTCAACTTCCGGAAAAAAAACCCAACTTCTACCTAAGTTACATTACATTAAAGATTAGGAGTGAAACTCCCAGATCAATCATGATCATTCGCTCCCAAGCGTTTGATATTCAGTTTTCGATCATTTCAAAAATATTTGCAAGAAACGCCGACGATTAAGATTCTGAATTGATTCAAAAGTGCATTGAGTTGTCTCTTCACATGTGCTTGCTGACGATTCTCCTACATCAACTGGTAGGGTTGTGCGTTGCGCGTCACTCCCGCTCTGCTCAATATCTCCTTGGTCTATTTCTCATCCATCATAAGAGGGTCCATTTCTTCCTTCTTATGGCCTCTCTCCAGATCCCTCTCCATATCTCATAACTTCCTCAATGCTTCCCCCGGTTCCCCCATGCACGCAGAGTGATTTATCTATCTGAGTCCATTGTCATTGCACCTTTATCATGTAATAAGATCTTGATCAATGTGTATATATACCTAATGTACCTTCCTCTGGGTCCCTTCAAGAATTCCTTCTCTACAACATTATATGACTTTGTTGTATCGATTGTGAATTCAATAATAAACCCCACAATAATATTTTCTAACCAAAAACCCACTACACATGTGAATTCATTATTAACCTTATCCAATCACACGATATTCTCAGTAATCCACTCTATTGGCCTTATTTGATTAGTGGGATGAATATCCTTCAACCTAAATATCCACTCTTTCAACAACTTTGGAAAATAAAAAAATATGCCTCATGTAAATCAGTAAGCACATACCTTTGTAAATATTAGCGCGGTGTATACCTCGAACTTATATTTTCTTTCTATGAAAACTCAATATTCTTTGTCTCCAACAATCGTTCATTCTCCTTCTTCATTGGATTCCATGGCCTAAACATTCCTTTCTACCATTTCATTCTCTTCATTGTCCTTCTCATCAAATCCCTTCCAAGTTGTTCTTCTCAGTTCTAGGCAGAAACGAAGCCATTTGTTGGATGTATGGTCTGACCTAGGTTCTACCTTAGTTCTCCAAAAAAACCCTAAAAACCATCTTCCCTTATGGTAAACCAAAAGGAAACGCCACACATAGAGTGCACAACATAGTCTTACTCAGGATGGATTATGGGTGACTACAAGACCCAAATGTTTGCATTCATGGAAGGGATGTTTCTCCTAGGGGTGTTAGGCATATTACTCTTCTACTTCATTATTCATCACCATATTTACCATAACATAAATCAAATCTACCATTCATTTAACCATTTACATTCATTCTTCATGACTAATATAGTGCACACTTTAAAATAACTCTAAAAAATTCATTCATTTATCCATTCATTCATAAAAGGCATTGCAAAACATAAAGGAAACATTCCACACATTGACATAGTATTTTACTGTGGTTCACCCGCCTTGGGATACATCCACAAAGATATTTTGCTTATTATTATTCTTCATTCAATTTATGCGCTGCGTGCATTATATCAAAAAGTGCATTTGGAATGCACATATGTGTGGTGATCTTGACTAGTGTCACACCAAACTCCATAGCTTGCGACTTGAGCTTCAGTTACAATCTCAAAAATAGACACATCTCTAAAACTGACTCAAAAAATATGCAAAAAGTACTCTAACTCTTTTCACTTGCTAGATACTATATGATCTCTTCAGATATTACAATTCCTATTTATACTACCAAAATGGGTAAAAATCCCTTACAATAAGGACCCAAAACCCCAACCCTAGTAGTTTAGGTTTATCCACTTTACAACCTCCTATGCGCAATTGTTCCTCGATCCAACCATTCCATACTTTAACTCTGATCTTTCTGATCTTTCTTTTCCTTGATTCCCGGCGTGCTACTTTCCTTGAATTCCGACGCATGCTCCATTTGTGGTTCCGACGCATGCTCCATTTGTGGTCCCTTTCTCAACTATTTTCCAAAACTACTACACATTTCCCAAAAATAGTCTGCTCCAACAATATACCTTAGTGATGACATGATACCTTGTTAGAAGTACACTCTTCGCTATGTTGATACCTGGTTTGATATATGTCATGGTTATGGTTCATTATTCGAGACACATCTTTGAGATGTTGGTACATGGTTTAAGTTCACACTTGTTTTATGGTAGTTGATTGAGGATTATCATGAGTGGTATGGCACATGTCTTATGGTACATGGTTTATGTACTCGATATAGTACATGGTTGATGCACTTGGTGTGGTACATGGTTGATGATATATTATAGGTTTGATGCATGATATGGTGCATTGTTGATGCATGGTATGGTACAGGTATTGGTGCATGGTTAATGCATGGAGTGGTACAAGTTTTGGTGCATGGTTGATGGATAGTGTGGTATAGGTGTTGGTGCATGATTGATCCAATTGATAGAGGTTGATGTACATGGTTGATTTACATGGTATGGTACATGATTTATTCATGATATGGTACGTTGTTGATGAACGATATGGTACATGTATTGGTGCATGGTTAATGCATGGAGTTGTATGGGTTTTAGTGCATGGTTGATATAGGTTGGTGTACATGGTTTATGTACATGTTATGGTACATGTTTGATGCATGATATGGTGCATTGTTGATGTGTGGTATGTTATAGGTATCGGTACATGTGTAATGCACAAAGTGGTATAGGTTTTGGTGCCTGGTTGATGTACAGTTTGGTACAGCTGTTGGTGCATGATTGATGCATGGTTGATACAAGTTGATGTACATGGTTGATGTACATGTTATGGTACAATTTTATGTGAATGATTGATGCATGGCTGATATAGGTCGATGTAAATGGTTTGGTGATGGTAACCATGTGAGAGGATCTAGTTTTGTTGATGTTGAGTATGAGCAGTGGTGACAGGTTGTTGATGGTATGTCAGTGAAAGTGGCAATGGCGATTTGATGTGACAAGTTGGATACAGTGATAGGTTGACGGGTTGATGTGACAATGACAATGATAGTGGAAGTGACAGTGGAAGTGATTTTGGTAGTGATAGTTTAGTCTACACTTATATTTCGGGGAGGAAGGATAGGGAAAGGAAAGGGTGTTGTAGCCTCTTTTTGTTTGGTGTTGGAGAACACAGGGAGTTGGAGCTTCCTTTAGGTTGGATCCTGAGAATCAGGGGGTTGTATCCTCCTTCTGGCTGAGCCAAAGAATTTAGGAATTTGTAGCTTCCATAAGGTTGGATCCTATAAATAGGGGGTCATAGCCTCCTTCCAATTGCAGCTGGATAATTGGGAAGTTGGTGCTTCGAATGAATGTATTCTTTGATATATAAGAAAGCATTCTATGGTTTTCTCCCATTTGGGTTTCCACATAAATTTTGTTGTATTATGCATTTGATATGATTTTTTTGATGTGATGTTTCTTATGTTTATATGCTCATGATATATTGAATGCAATCATAGATTATACATTGATGATATACCGCTGATAAGATTGAAGTTTATATATTGTGGATAAAAGTGGTAAAAGTGCTCACACTGATTCACCCCCCCTCTCAATATTCCAACACTGTTGAGACTTACAACAACAATTTCTATGGTTGGGTGGAACGTCCTTAGTTTCCATCTAGTTGGTGACTGATTTTGTTTAAGATAAGTGCTCTATGTCATGGTTTCCTTTGATTGTATATTTATTTTAGTTGTGTGTTATTATTATCTCTTAGATTATTTTTTATAATATGTATGCTTTTTGGTTATTGCTATGCATGGAATATTGTTCATTTATTTTATGTTGTAGCATGAATCTTGATTTCACATGTGAGTATTTCATTCTTATTTATTAATTAAACATTATTAGAATTCGAAAGCATTTCCAAAATTGAGTTTTGAAGTAGTGTGGTTATCCATTCATTCTTTCACTCATTCATTATTCCTCATTCATTCTTCTGGGTGAAGGGATTATGATAAGGGGAGAACATTTGGAGGAAGACTTCTAAGAACGAGAGGAATGGAATGATCATGGATGCCTCGACAAGGGAAAAGTCCCTAGGGGGTTTGAAACACATCTTGGTGTTGGAAGATGATATATTAGAGGTTGGGATGTACAAAGGGTGTCTCCACCATATGAATGGAATGAAGTTGGGAAATAATTCCAAAATGACCTTTTCTTAGGAGATTTTCCATTTGGTGGGAAATGATGATCTCTGGTGACCCTGTTGTAATGCCTTGTAATTGGTGCTATTGGCCCTCCTGCTGGAATTGCATGGTTAATTTCTGGAAATCTATGGTGATAGGGTTGAGAGTGTGTAACCATTCAAAAACAAGTATAATTTCAAAACATCCCATGTCAATAGAAAACATATGATATTTCAGGTGGTATTGACCAATTTATAGGTGCATATTTTCACAACACCCTCCACATTTCATGGAACCCCCATTGGAACTCATGATTTGGAAATTATTAACTAGATCGATATAGCAATTGAATTCTTGGGAAATGAAACCATGAATAAAATTGTGGGTGCTTCCACTGTCGATGAGAATGATGACCTTCAAGTTCTTAATGTAGGCAATTAACTTGAGGGTTTGGGGAGTAGAGAGACCAGTGAGTGCATTTAGGGAAATATGTGGTTCAACTTCCAATGGATCAAAGGGTATATTAAGATTAGATGGTGGGGGTATCTCAGGTACATGATAAACATCAACCTCTTCTTCAGAAAAATCCTCATTCATAGCCATAAAAAACAATTGTTCTTTACACTTGTGCCTCAAAAAATTCTTAATATCACAATTACAACAAAGACCGTTAAGTTGGCGTTCAACCATTTCATCTCGAGTCAATTTCTAGATCTTTATGGGAGTGATAGGATGGACAAAAAGGGTGGGTTTAGGGTGAGGGATAAAGGGTGTTTTTATTTTTTGGGATGAGACTACTTTTTTTGTTTCCTTGGTCCTTTTAGTAGCTTCCAACCAAGTCCGGGGGTGAGCCATGAGGACATGGGAAAATATTTCATCCTTGAGGCCATTGATAAAGCATTCCATGAAAAAAACATCTATCATGCCTTGTGTTCTAAAATCCAATTGCTCAAACGAAGCTATAAACTCTTCCACTTGGCCAGTTCGTTTCAACTTGGTCAAACGACCTAAATGATGAGTGTTAGTGTCAAAGTGGTCATAAATCTCTACAAAAAATTGTGTCTAAGCCACATACCCTTGGTGTGCCTTTTTATGCCATTGCCACTATTTCCATTCAAGATCCAAGTGGAGAACACCATAATGAAGTTTGGCCAAATCATCAGTAATGTAGTGCAAAGAGAAGTAGTGTTCCATTTGGGTGAACCAAACCCTGGGCTATAAACCAGAAAATGTGTTCACATCCACTCTAGGAAGGCGTAAGTCATGCTTAAAGTAATTTGATTGAAAAATTTGGGAAGTGGAGGAAGTATCACCTTTGAGGTGAAAAGGTTGGTCAAATGAGGGAAAGCCTCTAGGGACATTTAATTTGGATAAGAGATGGTTTGAAAAGGATTCAAGATATATTTCCATGTCTTGTTTCATGGCTTCCATTTTGGATTATATGGTGTAATTCGTGGAGGAATTTATGGTGGAAATAATGGCATTGAGTTTCCGCAATTCCTTCTGGGTTGTGGAGAAATCAGATGACAATGTATTGAGGTGTGCTTCAATATATTGGTTGTGGGTGTGGGATAAGGTGAAAGGGGGTAAGGGAAGTGGGTGGGTGGGTCTGCACAAAAAGGGGTTATGGGATAAGGGTATCACAATGATCAAGGTGAAAATGAGAATCCAATGGAATAAGTCCCAAGTAATGGGGCTGGGAGCATAGGAAAAAAAGGATGAAAAATGCTAGGTATCACTACAATCAAGAAAAAAAGAGGAATCCAATGGGATAAGTATCAAATAAGGTTGCAAGAAGGCCTCAAACATTTTTTTTTAACTCCTGTGGATTTATACTTCTATCTGAATAATAATGCACAGAAGAAATGCCCAAATTCTTAACAGGAAGAAATGTGTAGTAATTTCACAACTAGAATGCAGGAGGCAAGGTTGCATGATAATAGATCATATATATTCCTTTTTTTTTGTTTCCGCCAAGGGTTAGGGTTTTTTCAAGGTTCCTACTCATAAGGGTTTCCCCTGTGCTATAGCTCTATGATATACATGTGGGTTCGAATAGTAGTACTCGACCCAATATCTCAAGGAACCAACTAAGGAGGCTAGACCGTACCCGTATCCGTACTACCCAATTACTTAGGTACTAGAGAGAATCTTCCCGAGTGTTGTTCTCGATGACACTATATCATTCAAGCGATCGATCAGTTGATCTACAACGACTTTCAAGATACCTAGGACAATCCATATACAAGTGTTGTGTATTGTGCTACGATTCGAAGGGGTACAAACATGAGTTACAAGGGTGTCCAACAATGTGAGCTTAAAAACCTCTTGCATTTATTGCATGTATGCTTCTCCAACCACGGATTTATGCGTTGAATGACAAATCATTGTAGCTTAAAGAGGTTGAAATACGTCTCTACCCTAGAAATTTTTTTTACCCACAATTACTTCTGAGGAAAGTGCTCTAATACCACTTGTTAAGCACCTAGTTATGTTATATTGAATAGAAACAAGAATATCACTTGAATTACAGATGAAACAACACAATATAGAGAATTATCACATCAAAATGATACCTTTATTGAAACATAAGCAATGTTCACTTACCTCTTCGAGGGGGAAACCTCCATCATAGCATATATCTATTACAATAGTTCTCAAGACCAAGTTTTCTCATGCCCTCGACTCCTATTTATACTAAATCTATCCACCCAAAAGAGAAATCTAGATGAAGATATTTCTAGAAGCTAAAGATTCTATTAGATCTTCTTACATTTGACTTATTCTCCTTAATCCTAGGCTTTATTTATTAATATCAGCCTTTATTACATGGAAAATATATGATTCTACCTACGTGAGGGGTCAGGGAGGTTAGGTCCCTAACATTTTCATGGTTTCGTTTGATTATATATTTATTTCCACTGTGTATTAATTATTATCTTTGAGATTTGTTTTTATAATATGCATGCTTGTTGGTTATTGTTGTGCATGGCATATTGTTCATTTATTTTATGCTGTAGAATGAATATTGATTATTGTATGTGAGTATTTCATGCTTCTTTATTAATTAAACATTATCATAATTTGAAATCAATTCCAAAACTGAGTTTTGAAGTAGTGTGGCTAGCCTATTGGTGGTTGGGTACATTGCACATTGGTATCAGAGCTTTTGGTTCAAACAACGGACTTGTATGGGTGATTCTCATGACACTTCCTACATATTAATGGATTTTTTTCATAATCCAAGGTTTGAATCCATTTTGATTCTTGATAACAGATGTTGGTAGATTGTAGAAGAGATCTTATCACGTTCATATACACACAAATCCAAGAATATGAAGTATATTTTCCCATTCTTGTGACCTTTGGGACCTTGATGAAAGAACCTAGCATATTTTCTATGCCTTCTAGAGTCTCTTGTTCCTAGAACTTCTAAGGAAGAGAATGCATTATGATCTAGAATGGTGCTTTAGAGAATTTTTCTTTCTCATGGTCAAAGTTCTCTATCCAAAATTGGAGATGGAGACTGACAAATTTAAAGAAATAAGGCCCTTCTTCAAAGATGCATTCTCAGTCTTCCATGCAGTTGAAAATTGCAGTGAAGAATCCTTTGGATCCCATATTGAGATTGATTTTCCTTTTCGTCTTCCACCTAGTATTGACCCATCCTACTAGGTATTTTTCAAACAACCATATCCCCATAAATTTGTGATAACAATGTGGTCTCACATGTATTGGATGTAACCACCCACATTCAAAGAGGTTACATCATACTTAGGGCTCTTCTTCATATTGGCCACGAATCCATTATGAATCGTGTTGGCCATGTATTTACTATCATATTCATCTTTGTTGGAATCTAGTCCACTTATAGGCTCCTTTCCTACACCTCGCTTTACATTCGAGGGATGATTAGGAAACGTCTACCCCTGACCACATCCTTAAAGGATCATGCATCGTATTATGGTAGGGAGGGAGTTCCATGCTTCAGGGGAAATGCAGCGACAGAGTGACAAGGATATCTAATTTCACAATCTAATAGCATATCTAATTGCACAATCTTTTTAAAGCTCACTTCTTAGCAAATAAATCATTAATTGATGGGTTACAAGAATTGCAATCTTGCATATATGGATGAGGGAAAAGTAACTCCCTACAAATAAGTTCCCCAGTCTTGAAAATCTTGTAGGATGAAAGGAGTTTGCCCAAATTACAAGAGTCTGCATTAACCCTAGGAGGTGTGCCGAGTGTATAACTTTTTCATTCAAATTGGAAAAAATGGTGTAAGAATATTTATAATCTTGTGATGTTGGTCATACACTTTTCAATCTTTCCAGAAATCTAGAGAGGCTACTAATGCACCTCCACATGATTGTAAGTGAATCTCTTAATGCTGCAATGTGATGATATAATATTGAAGTGAACCTCTTAACTTCACAATGTTACGTAATTTCTAAGTTAACCTCTTAATATCATTAAATATTGTCACAATGAGATGTTAAATATTATGTCACATTACGACATTAACCATTTGATAATATGGTAGAATTCAATGTTATAGGACATTGTGATATTTCAAGAGAAAAAATTTAAAAGGTTGAATTCAATATCATGTCAAATTATGACATTTCAAAGTCATAATATGGTTGAATTTTGTGACCTTTGAAGAGAAATAAGATAAGAGGTTATGTTTGAGGTTGTTAATATGGTTGAATTCAATGTTATGACATATTAAAACTTTCCAACATTAATACTTTAAGAGGTTCAATTAAATATTATGTCATATTCTGGCATTTTAAAAGTAATAATATGATTTACATTGGCCAATTATGGTTAGCTTTGCTTGATTGTGCTCATAATTTACTAAAGGTGCATGTACTTGATTATTATTTACATTTGTGGACCCTCGTCCATTATTATTGTCTATTACTAATTATGGTTCATGATGGTTGACTCTAGTCAACTATGGTTGGTTACGATTAATTATTCTAGACCATAGTTAACTTCAGTTGAATGTTGTGACAATGATTTATTATGATTGATAATGGTTGAATGTTATACAATTTGATTGAGTAGTATGGACTATGGTTAACCAGGGTTGATAGTGGGTAACTTTGGTGTATTATGGGTGATTTTAATTGACGTTATGGTTTACTTTGGTTGACAATGGTTGGCTATGATTAACTAAAAATAACTACAATAGACTTTGGTTGACATGTATTTCCTTGATTAACTATGGTTTATTATTGCTAGATATAATTTATTATAATTAACTTTAGTTCAATTCTCTTAATTATGTTTTACTTTAATTAATTAAAGTTAATTTTAATTGATAAATGGTGATTTTAATTAACACGATTGACCATGGTTCACAACAATAACAATTGATTACCATTAAAAAAAAGAGTAACTATAACGAAGTATGTTTAACCTTTGTTACATTACATTGGATGACTAGTTGAGTATGGTCTAATATAAATCACTACCTACTATAAAAGATGATTGAATTATAATATTACTTTATATATTGATATAGTTTAGTATATAGTTAATAACATACATATACATATGAATTAGTATATTACATTAATTAGTATATCACATCGTGGTCTAACATGAATCGTAAAGATGATTGAATTATACTACTTTATATATTGATATAGTTTAGTATATGGTTAATAATATACATGTGCTTACTTTATATACATATGAATTAGTATAGCTATGGTACATCATGGTTTGATATGGTTCAATATGCTTGAAAAAATTATTGAATTGTTTTACAAATAAAGGTGTTATTATTAATGTTATATTATTTTGGCGTTATGATTTACTATATGGCTGATTTTACTATTACTTTAATATTGTATCATATTGTGACATTGTGGTTGACTTAAATATTATGTGACATTCAAACATTAAGAGGTTGATTTCAACATTATATAAAACTGCACAACATTAAGTTATTCATTTCATTTAAATGTTATATTGTGACAGTATGATGATTCTATTGTGATGTTATGGGTGTTCACAATATTATGTCACAATATGAAACTAAGAGGTTAATTTTCATATTTTTTCCCATTGGGACATTAATATGTTAATTTTAATACTTTGTCTCGTTGGAACATTAAGATGTTAATTTTAATATTTTGTCCCATCGAGACATTAAAAGGTTAATAACATGGCTGACTTTAATGCTATATGAAATTAGATATTAGATGATATTGTAAGATTTTAGAAGTAATAATATGATTAACTATAATTTTATTTAGTTGAATTTTGTCAGCTATAGTCTACTTGGTTAACTTTAGTTAACATTGCTTCATTTTCCTCATGAAATTTAAAGCGAAAGCTCATAAAAAATATTTTTCAAACAATTAAAATATATACAATTGTCACAAAATAGTTGTAAATACATGCAACATACCCAACCACCCTTATAACACTATTGAGGTGGTGGGGTTCTCCATATTCTTCCCACTTCACTAAAATTATGGTTTGGCATCATTTTGTAATGTACCCATCAATTTAACTAAGATGTAATCAACATTCTATAACTCTAATACCATTTTGTAACCATGGGGTATCCACTTATTGAACCTATGTCATAGTGCATGCATTCATAGGATATTAAAGAATACTCCTAATTTCTCCAGATATTAAAAAATAGCTTCCAAAATACGTTTTTTGAACCCCCCTCCCAATACATCTTTCCAATAAATAAACTCCTATTTTTACTAGATATCCCTTATTGTTACTAGATATCCCTTTTTATACCCCCCCATACCCCACATTACCCCCCATCCCAATACCTACAATATATTGACCCTATTTTTCAAAATTTTAAAACCCCCTTGATGAATGAACCTGATAAGATATTGGTCAACAAGGTGAAGCCCCCATGTTTGTAACATAGCCAATACCCTCTATAACTATTGGGCTACATGGTACTTTTTGAAACCACAAATTTTCACCCATAATTGTTTCTCTGATTCCTTTCCTCACCACTCCACTATTAATTAATTAATCCATGCATGCCTAAACATGCAAGATTATGCAAACATGACTAGTATCATTCATAGATGAATATGTAGGATTAAAATGCAGACATAACTGAACAACCTAGAAACTATTTCAATTCATAATAGAAAAAACATTAATTAAGCATATTCATAGATAAACCATAAGCACTCATCTATATGGAAATTAACAACAATTGGATGGAAATGAAGGACGCTGCACCCAACCATAGGTTCTCCATTTCACTTAATATCTCTACAATGAAACCACCCCCAAGTTGAGACTACGAGTTCACAAGTGATAATGTACCTTTGACTAGCTCTAACTCTCTTCACATAGCCTAATTCCCATAATATACAATATGTGAATTCTTACAACTATCTCAATCCACCATCCATCTCTTCCCATCAGCCTACACAACCCAAAAAATGGGATCCCCTTCTCTACCATAAAGTTCCAACGGATATCCCACTTCCCTCAATGGATCTAGCATAGATCGAGCAAGAAATATATATACTAAGATTCCAATGATTCTCAGCTAGTTTACTCAGTGATCACAATTTCCCATGGGACTAATCATAAATTTCACATAGTTTCATGGCAACATATTTCCATCAAATGATCACATCCATACTATGGTATCTTGGGATCAAGTAACAACACTCCAAGTAGAATGATTGAAAATTCCCCTTGCATAACAAAAATTCACAAATTATATTTTGAATGAATGACAAAACCACGTGCCTTCATAAGAATCCATGTTCCCACTAATTCCAAGGTCAAAGACTTATATAGAGAAGGTTTGATGAATTCAAGGTTTAATGAATTCAAGTCACAATAAAATAATATTATTTTTCTTTGTCCTCCTTCAACCCCTAAGCCCTCTTTCTTTCCCCTCATGTTGAATCATAGCCTCCTATCTTTCCGTTCTTCTATATTTTCATCTTGTGATGTATTTTTATTGTTATCAATATACAATTTACAATTTACATATTAGATCATTTGACTCTCATCCTTTCATCATATACACATATATGCATTACTATTTTAAGAATGAAAAATCAAATATTACAATACAAAACATACAACAAAGTTGACACTCTCATCCTTTCATCATATGCACATGTATACATTCCTATTTTAAGGATCAAAACTCGAATGTTACAATGCAAAACATACAACAAAGTTGAATAGTTGTAAACTTGTAGCATTGAAATCAATTTAGGATTGAATCAATATTATGTGTTTCAAATATATGAACTACAAACTATAATTCAAAGAGATTTTAAATTTACACTTCTATTCCTTTCGCAGCCATGTTTCTTTATCAATAATAATTTTACAAATACATCATACACTTCATATAAAAATGTAGATTTCAAGGATGTTGAACATTTCAATGCATTTTTAAATATTATGTTATATTACAACATTTCAAAATGTAGATTTCAAGGATGTTGAACATTTCAATGCATTTTTAAATATTATGTTATATTACAACATTTCAAGGTAACAATGTGTTTGGATTCAATGTTATGTATTGGAACATTTCAAATTAGCAAAAGTTAGTAATGCGTTTGGATTTAATATCATGTCATATTACAACATTTTAAGGTAACAATTTGTTTGGATTCAATGTTATGTTATATTGGAACATTTCAAATTAGCAAAAGTTGGCAATGCGTTTGGATTCATTGTTATGTTATTTCAAGGTAACAATGTGTTTGGATTTAATGTTAGGTCATATTGGAACATTTCAAGTTAGCAAAAGTTAACAATGTGTTTGGATTCACTGTTATGTTATATTGGGGCAATTAAAGAGAGATAAAATAAGAATTTTTGACATATCACAACATTTTGATATTTTAATAGTAATAATTTAATAAGTTCGTTTAAATATTATATTATATTATATTATATTATAAAATTTAAAAATTAATAAAATATTTGATTTCAATTATTTTTATTTGACTTAATTAACTATGTTTAACATTGCTTAAATTTTGGAGAGGTTTTTTTTGGTTGATTTTTAACGAGAGACATCCATTGGTTACGAAAGGGTTTGGAGCAACTGCAAGGTAGGGTTTGGCAATCACACCATAGCAGAGGACAACATGAGAACCAAG
>SNQJ01S0043942.1:82470-114998 GCA_010110895.2 Picea sitchensis | reverse complement strand
TTCTTTTGCTCTTATCATCTTTTCTCCATTATGATATAAAATGTTGAATCTTCTTGCCTACAGATATACAACATCTTTGGCATGGGAGAAGGTCAAAGAGCCCCTTCATAACTCTTTTCCAGACTTACATGATCACCCTGTAGAACCAAATACAAAAGAAGATAAGCACATAATAAAATAAGTACAAGACATTCCCGTACCAAGTTTTCAAGAAGCTTGAGTCTAAAAGGATGAATTCTGACAATTTACAAGCAGTCGCACATGCTATGAGAATTGATCATACAAAGGTAAAAGCAAAGGTAACATGTTATTTATTTTCCTATGCTCTTAAAACTACAATAAGTATGAAAATATATACTAGATCTTATGACCTTAGTATTAAAACCATGCACCTATTCCTCATACCCATACGCCTAAACCTAATCAATCCTCTCATAGCACTCGAACATGGTTAAGGGAAACATCACATCAAAATATGAAGCACGTCCAGTAATGATAAGCCACGAATATATTTTGTCCTTAAACAATTCACGAACCTATCTTATATCATGAACCATGATCCAACATCAAATTCACCCCCTGAAAGTCCAATCACCTATTCCAAAATGATTCCCTGGTACCCAACGTCTTGTCCTCATCATTACAGTAACGGGTAGAAATGAAATGGCTTATCTGGTGGCAAAGCCATCCAGATAAGCCTCATCTGGTTATAATTTTTCCTTACAGCATCCTTACTTAAACTTACCATTCGCATTGTCAACACCATCACCATATTCCCCTTATCGTGAGCTTTCTCCAGTCCCAATCCTACTCCTTTCCGGTACCAAACCCTTCATCAATTAACTAAACCCTTGTGCTACAACCCGATCCTTTTCTCACAACTTATAACGATGGTTGTTAGTAGACACGAACCAGTCTTCCAAATTTATAGGGAAACCAAGGAGTTCCAATTATGTCAAGAAAAATATGCTAGATCGGGATGGATACCATTTCTGGAAAAAATTACACGCTAGCATGAGAAGATATTTCAGGAATTTATACAGGGTTATGATGGAGATATTGCACATATAGGAAATCTACAACTGACAATCAATGAAGCAACCTTAAGGGAGGTTACAGGACTACCTAGCAAAGGAGCCAAATACTTCAAAGGTGTAGGAATCAACAAAGAAATGTGCCAAAAATTCTTGAAAGAAGACCATCAACACCCTGACTGGAAGAAGGGGATCCCTAGGAACTACATCAAGGAAGAATACCATCCAATTATTACCGGACTTCAATGATTTGTCACCTGTGAAGGCAGGTATGTTGTGACCTTCATATATCATCTTAGGCTTCTATTACATTTTGAAGGAGGCCTTGAAATCGATTTCCCATATTTTCTATGGATGAGTTTGAACAAAATGGTAAGAGGTGTTAAATCCATCTCCAAAACAGAGAAGACTAGCATTTACCATCAAGGTCTCATTAAAATGCTAGTTTTACATGAGATTAGGAAATAGAGGACTAGTTGGAAAACCCTTATCACACAACACCTTCCCACAGAAAACAAACTTGTGGAGGAAACCCAACATGCTCCAAAGAAAAGTAAGGAACCTCAAGAGAAAAAGAGAAATAAGGATAAGACAACTCCACCATCATCTAGGGTAGTAAGCCAACATGAAAAAGCAGGGTCCTCTTCCACAGTCAACAAGACTTTTAAAATCTCTAAATCAAAAGGTAAAAACAAATTAGTAAAGGAGACTTCAACGGTGGCAATTAAGAAAAAGGGCCATCAGAAAATGATGAAGAAAGGGAAGCATAGCTTAGAAACTAAAAGTAAACAGTCTGTGGCACAACCCCCTGTCACCATTTCACAATTAGAAAAGAAGAAAAGAAAGCCTGTGAGCATCCCTGATCTGGTACCTCCTTGTAAAAGAACCACAAGGAGCATGTCAAAGAAGGGAAAAACAATAGTCAGTCCTCATACACAGGAAGATCCAATCGATCTTACCTCCCCTTCTGAGGATTTATCAATCCAAGATGACATCCCTAGTTTGACCGAGGAGCAAGCCACTATTACTTTATGTGGGATGAGAAAGGAAGTCGAGGAAAGAGAATGCATCCAACCAGCAATGATGGAAACAACAAAGGCCTTAACAAAAGAACAAATGAATAAAAAGATTGGGGAATTGCAAAAACAAAATAAGGAATAACAACTCTTGGACAAGTATATCAAAAAGGAAAATGAACAGTTGAAAGCAACCAGCCAACAACTTCAAGATGACCTTGAAGAGACTTTTAACAAGATCAAGAAGGTATTACGACTCATACAATACGTTAGGGTCATCAAAAGGGAGCTGAAAGAAGAGGCTTCAGCCATCAACATCATTGATCCACCAAAGTAAAGAACATAGTCTCAAGTTTTGAAGAATTTTGGGTTTTGTTTTCAGTTGCATGAGGACATGCAATGGTTTTGGCATGGGGGAATGTTGAGACCTGAAATTGGCATCCCCATTACCCTATTATACTCCTTATCTATACCTTTTTGGCCTACCTAAGCTTGGGTGAATGACAAGAATGCTACCATTAATTAGTGATAAGGTCATAAGGTAAAGTATGGTTAATTCATGCATTTTGTGGTTTATTGAGTTAGGGAATTAAATATTTCATGAACTAATGCTTCAATTTGTCATATATAAATATTTGACCTCTAGATATCCAGCGTTCCTGTACCAGCTCAGCTATCTGGTACCTGTGCACCAAGACTGCTACTGTCTGAATCTAGCACCAAGCGCATCCGGTACTAAAATAACATCTGTTGCGATCTGGTAGCAACACGCACTGTCATGATCCGATACCAACGACCACACATTGTCATGATCCGGTACCACCTTTTGCGCACTGTCATGATCCGGTAGCATCTACCTGTTACAATCCGGTACTAATATGGAAGAGCCTAATGCACTAAGTTAAGTTCCAGATCTCGCCTAAGCCAATTGGTGGACGTCTATTTCCTTTAGCAAGGCTATGATAAGAATAGTTTGTTGATTGCCTCATCCTCATGCACTTTGTGTCATGAGGATGAAGCTAACGATGTAACTGAATGATTGAATTTAACAACCAATTGATTTGCAAATCACTTCACCTCCTTGTGTTTCACGATTAAGACTATTAAATAGCCATGGCAAGGATGGTGGAAGTGTAGGAGAGTTAGCATATCACCATTATGTGAAGCTGCGTATGATAGTACATAACATATTTTGAGTAAAGATTAATGATTAGTTTTTTGGGTTAGATATCAGAGTTGATCTATCAAACCAATTCCATCTCATACTTGCATGTGCCATAATGGAATAGATAGCCTCTCTGTGAAAGACAACCAAAGTGCATTGCAGTTTGCTATTTTGATTTGTTTCCAGCATGCATAATCTAGCTTAGTTCTATACTTGTGACATTAGAAATTACCTTTCTTACTGGTGTCTTGTAACTTTGTTGATTACGAATCCCGGATTGATAATTAATGAGTGCATTATACTAAACATATAAGTAGCACAACACCTCTAAAAAGAAAATAGAAATCCTTACTAGGCCTCCCCAAGCCAAAAGTCAACCTGAAACTTTAGACTTATAAAGCTTGCAGAAGGATTTCCAAAAATTATCAAATCAAGTTGTAGACTTCAAGAGATCGGCCGAGGAGGCATCCTCAAGAAATGGAAGTTTTAAACCACCTTTCAGAAAACCTTTTTCCCCCAATTGGCCAAACCAGACCATTGAAGGTCTTAATTTCGAAAGCTTACAATACGCTTTGCAAACTATTCTTGAAGCACATGATAATTTTTTCCCTCCTGAAAGTTTTGAAGACGTAGCTGAGGAAGAAGTAGCAGAAGAAGAAGAATCATCCCCCAATATCTTCGGTCACTTTTCTGACAGTATTTTCCAAGCAAATTTTGAAACTGTCCACCCCTACAACTCAAGAAGCAAAACTAAGAAAAAACCCTCTTCTGAAGTGAGTAATAATGTCTTTCTGAAGCAGTCAAAGAAAGATGAAATAAAACAGAGTTTAGCAGCACCAGTTTTAGAATATGACTTAATTGAAGACCTGAAAAAACTAAGGGCTAATATTTATGTTTTCAATCTTTTGAAATTTCCTCTTATTTTGCATAAAATGCTTCAAAGTATTGAAGAAAACAGTAAGAACAACGATCCTAGCAGCAAGAAAACTGTAGAAATTAATTCTAAAACAACCAAGAAGATCCCTACTAAAACAACATCTGAACCTCCAGATAAAAGGGATTTAGATGAAAAAATTCTATCAAATGTAGATAAAACTATTACAGGGACATCGACAAAATATCAGTAGAATCCTGCTGTTAACATTCAGAAAAATGTCCCTCCTTTCTTGTTAACTTTCGAAATTTTTAATAGGAATGTACATAATTGTATGGTCGATTCTGGAGCATCGTCAAATGTGATTCCTTTATTTGTGTGTCAAAAAATTAACGCAGAAGTTCAACCTTCTGATCTTAAAATCATTTAGCTTGATCGGACGAACGTTAAGGTAATCAGTGAACTTAAGAATGTTCTGGTTAGGTTATCTTCTAATCCTAAGGTTCACCAAATTATTGACATCATTGTTGTTGACATCCTTGAAGTCTATGGTTTGTTTTTAAACAGGGACTAGTCCGAACAACTGCATGGTTACTTTGCCACATATTGGTTTCAATTGTGGCTTCCAAAAAATGGACACCCCAATAAAATTATGATAAATCCTGAACGTTATCTCAAGCACACCGTGACGGATCTAAATGATGTGAACGAACCTTTTACTGCATCTACTAACTCATTTGAAATACAGGGAATGAACACCTTCTTTGTTAACTTCATGACCGAAATTTCCCCCATCATTGATCCTGGGCAACAATCAAAACTTATGACCTGTACACAGTCATCAACTTTGCCAAGTATGCCAAACACTGCTGACGAAGCTCAAATCTGGTCGATGTACTTTGACGGATCCAAATCCAAAGAAGGAGTCGGTGCAAGATGTGTACTCATCGATCCCACATGTAATAAGACTTTCATTGCTTGTCGATTAAAGTTCGTGTGCACTAATAACACCGTCAAATACGAAGCACTTATACAAGGGCTTAAGAAAGCTTTGGATATGGATGTAAGAAATTTAATGGTATTTGGTGATTCAGAAATCATGGTTAGGCAGGTAAGAAACTCCATACATTGCTTGTCACCACATCTAAAAATTTACCAAACTGAGGTATAGGGTTTAATGCAAATTTTTTTAGCATTTAACATAAATTCCATTCCTAGTCTAAGTAATTCGGAGGCTGATTTATTGGCTAATGTCGCTTCTAAAATTTTCCCCGTAGAAGTTCTTTCTCCTAATGAATTTTCAATTGAATTATTGTTCAAGCTGTCGATCTCGGATAACATTACCAATTGGAGAGTGTTCGAGGATGATCATAAAATCATCAACTTCTTTCATATGGTGGACACTTTCCAAGGTGCAGTCATCGACGAGGGAACTCACGATGAAAACCTCTACAACTTCACGGTAATATCATATCCTAGGTCTCCTAAATCAACGTCTGATTTGGTAAACTCTATTCCCAGATCTGTTGTAAGACTAGAGAAGTTTTATGAATTGCATGATAAATTTAGAGGGTCGGTTAATTGTAAAACGAGCAGTTCTTCCTGGACCTATGAGATGGTAAATTTAGGAACTAAGGAAAATCCTCAAAATATAAATTTGGGAACGGGATGCTCCGAGCAAGAACGATATGCCTTTATAAAATTGTTTAATTTAAAGACATTTTTGCCTCGACATATGACGATTTGAAAACATTTTATCCTAATATAATACAACATGTCATCCCTATGAAACCACAAACTCAACCTTTTCAACAGAAATTGAGAAAGAGTCATCCCAAATTAGAACCCACTGTCAAGAAATAATTGAATAAATTACTAAATGCAAAGATAATTTTCCCAATGAGGCACAAATAATGGGTGTCTAATTTAGTTCCTATAAGGAAGAAAAGTGGTGAAATATGACTCTGTGTCGACTTTCGTAACTTGAACCGAGCGTTTGATAAAGACAACTATCTCATTCCTCCATTGGAACAAATTGTTCAGTAGGTATCTGGTTTCGAAAGACTATCTCTATTATATGGTTTTTCGGGATACAATCAGGTCCTCATGTCTCCCTCAGATTAGCTAAAAACCACCTTTCGTACCCCATGGGGTACTTATGCCTACAGGAAGATGCCTTTTGGGATTATAAATTCTGGGGACACTTTCTAGAGAGTAATGGACATTTCTTTTCATGGTCTCATAAATCAATCAGTAGTGGTCTATATTGATGACGTTACAGTTTTCTCTAAAAACAAGAAAGATCACTTGTCTCACCTTAGGGTTGTCCTAGAATGATGCTGCAAGTATGACATATCTCTCAACCTTAAGAAATCAATCTTTGTGGTAGAGCAAGGAAAACTACTTGGGTTCACAGTGTCCAAATACAGAATGATTATCAATCTCGAAAGAACCCAAGCTATTGCCAAACTTCCCCCTCCCTCCTCCAAAAAATCCATGCAATCCTTTTTAGGCCAGATTAATTTCGTCAGAAGATTTGTCCCAAGTTTCTCAGAAATGGTAAGACCTTTACAAAACTTAATTAAAAAGGATGTTCAATATCGTTGGGGACCTCAAGAAAGTCAATCTTTTGATTCTATTAAAAAATCAATAATAGAAGCTCCTTCCTTGATGAGTCCCGATTTCTCTCGAGATTTCACTCTTTACACTTTTGCCTCCGACTGATCTTATGTTGTTGTGTTAACACAAAAGAATGATGAAAGCAATGAAATACCCATTTCCTTCATGAGCTTAGCTTTCAAAGGGGAAAAGCTGAATTACCCAGCTGTAGATCAACATGCATATGTTGTTTTTAAAGCAATGAAACACTTCCGGTCATATCTACTGAAATCCAAAACTAAAGTCATCGTGCCTTACCCTGTTGTAAGAAACTTGTTAGTCCAAAAGGAATTGGGTGAAAAACGGAAAATTGGATGACATTGTTACAAGAATATGACCCCGAAATAAATCCTGCACAAATTCTTAGAGGTCAAGGCCTATGCAAACTAGTGGTTGATTCAGTTGAAGGATAGGAAAGTCAAATTAACATCTCAACTGTAAATAAACACAACAGTAAACAAATAAGTTGTACACAACTTGTTGCTAATTCTTGGTATGATGATATTGAATTTTATTTAACACATGGATCTTCTCCTCACCATCTTGATCCTAAAAACCGAAGAGCACTCAGGTTAAAATCTACATCTTTCCAGCTAATAAATGATGTATTGTTTCGAAAGAATTTTGACAGTGTTCTTATGCGTTGTTTGGAAAAGGAAGAATCAGAAAAAGTATTATTTGAACTTCATGCAGGAGAAGCTAGTGGAAACTTTGGTGGAGACACCACTTCTCACAATGTGTTAAGAGTTGGGTACTATTGGCCCACTTTGTTTAAATATGCCCACACTTTATGTCGTAAATGTATAATTTGCCAAAAGGCTGCAGGATGGGTCAAGAAGGCAACATTTCCTTTGCAGCCTATCACTATGGATTCCCCTTTTCAGCAATGGGGTCTTGACATCATAGGAATGATTAATCCTTCTTCTTCACAGCAACATAAGTATATTATTACAACAACAGATTATTTTACCAGATGGTCTGAAGCTGCACCTTTGAAAGTGGTAAACATGAATCAGGTAGTATCTTTCCTTAATTCACATATAATTACTCGATTTGGCATTCCAGAATGTTTAGTCTTTTAACGCATCTTATTTATCATCCCTGGATATGAATGTGTTTTCTTTAGAAAAATGGATTAAATTGAAGTATTATTCCAGCCACTACCCCCAAGGAAATGGTCTAGGCAAATCAACAAACAAAAATTTGATCAAGATCATTAAGAGGACAGTTTCTGAAAACCACAAGAACTAGCACAACACACTATTTAATGAACTCTGGGATGATAGAGTGACACCCAAAACCTCTGTTGGTAGTTCTCCTTTCTTTCTCATTTACGGGGGAGAAGCAATCCTACCGCCTCATGTTTTACTTCCATCTCTACAATTATCGCAGAAATTCCAAGAAGAGGGTTGCCCTCCTCTTGAAAGTCGAATTAATGCCCTATTAAAACTGGAGGAAGTAAGAGTGCAAGAAAAGGAGAAGTTGGATCAACATAAGCAGATTGTAAAAATATGGTTTGATTCAAACTCTTCTTCAAATAGGAACTTCGAGGTAGGAGACTTGGTTCTCAAATGGGATAAACCCCATGAGGGAATAGGGGAACACACCAAATTCCAAAATCTGTGGTTGGGGACATTCATAATTTCTGAAAAACTAGGTCCCAACTCTTTCCATCCACACAATTTGGAGGGATATCCAGACACTTTCCCGATGAATGGCCAAGCTCTCAAAAGGTATTTCTCTTGATGATTCTAGAGCCACCTCTCTGTATATATTTTTTTGTTTTAGTTTTCTTTTGTCTTTTGATTTTGCTTGTTTTCATTGGTTTCTGAATAAATTTATGTCTAGTTCACCATTTAGTTCATGAAAGGAAACCAGAAATCTCACCATAAAGCAACAATCGAGGTCATTTCAAAGCATTAATGCTGTAAATTGCTAAAACTCAGACTAGTCAAGGAAATTTTATGTTCAAAATAGCCTTCCTGGTTTCATTTTATAATCATGAGAAGATACGATCATCATTAAAACTCTTTACGTTGTCCCTGTTTTTAAATAAAACAACTCAAGTATACCTTCCTGTCCTCAAAAAGTTGTTCATAAAAGAAAACTAAGTTCAGATCATGATGAAGGCCGTCAAACAAGAAACTAAACTGAAAAATATAAAGTTGTTCGAAGTCTGAAATTTTCAGCATCACCCCGCTCTCCTGAAGATCATAAAGATTATGTCAAGTTGTAAATAACTTCTAGAGAGTTGAAAGCACTGTAAAGTGTGGGAAGTGTCTGTAAACATGTCGAGATACTGAACAGGTCTGGAGGTAGCATGTAAATGCATGCATGATGCCAAGGAAACTTCACCAGTGTATTGAACAGTCCTGCTGGCACCGAAGCAATGTCGGGTTCAAGAAAATTATCAGGTTTAACATTTTGGTATTAATCGTAAAATGTCCTTCATCTTGAATTGATATTTCTTGGACAGGGTAGAGGTGTCAGAGTGGGTTAATTGACATCCCTGCCGAGGCTATGGGCTCCTGCTGGAAGCAACGACCCTATCAACAATATCAGAGTCATTTGCCTAAACATCGTCTCACTCGTACTTAAAACTTGTCACCGGATTGCATTTGGATATAAACACATTTGACACTAGGCTGTGTGATTTTTTATTTTGATCGGGTTGCTTGACTTACTATCGACTCTTCTTTAATTATTTAATCATTCTGATCTTTCCTAACATGAACTTTCTAGTGATGCAGAGATAACTACTTTGCCAAGTAAGTCTCCATTGTTGGCATCCCTACAATATTTCGTTATTTGAACAAGAAATTACATTTTCCATAGCTGCCTTCACCTCATCTTGTAAATATTATCATTTTGATATGATTACTAGATTAGATAAGATGTTCATTAATTCTTTAAGTTTGTGTTTTCATTTTGTTTTATGTTTGATTCATGACTGAAAGCATGAATCAAACGTGAAAACTTAGCTTCATATTATATTTCTATACAAGGCATTCTTTTTTAGGGTCATCATGCTTATGTCCAATTTAAATCCAACACTTGATTGACTTATCTTTGGAATGTTTTGGATATTGATATGCTTAGATGGTTTGCATTTGAATTATGAGGATTTTTTTTGTTTTGATATATTTAAACCCTTTGCAAAAACAATGGTCGCGCTAGTAGTCATGTTAGTCAATGCGCAACTACTATACTCTATACTTAACTCACCTTACTGGCATAGTGAATTAGTGAGCCTCTCATTATGGGGATAGGTTATCGATTCTATGTGTCGGGTTTTCATTACCAGGGATGGTAAAGCTTCATGATCAAACCCTCAATGTTCATGCTATGATAACACAGGAAATTCATTGTGGTTGTTTCCCTTTTATCCATTCATATCTGTTCCTATCGCTCCTACCATCCAAACCTAGAACTGTTTTGAGTCACCCCTATTACATCCTAGTCGCATTTGTAATGGCTCTTGTTGTTCGTTTGGAGCTGAATGGCTCTCAAGAATTGCTATCACATGATGATGTGATTGAAGATTTAAAGAGCCAAGGCTGGGAGGCCTTCCTTAAAATATTCGAAGGCCATAACGTTTAGGTGGCGAAGGTTTTCATACAGACTTTCGATGGATGTAGAGCGAAGATTGGGGATACCCAGTTAGAGGTAACCGAGGAGTTTGTGAGTGAAGCCATAGGGATTCCATCCACGAGAAATAAATGGTTCAAAAACTCAAAGATCGAAGAAGTACCTTGGAGTCTCTTCATGACCTCCAAGAAAATCAATTGTTGCGAAAAAGGTATCCCCATTTCTTTGGTTAAACCTAGGTGGCATGGCCTGTTGTCGATTCTCAAACAATTTGTGACCTGTGAGGTTCGTTATGGTTTAGTTTTCCTCTATCATATACGACTGCTTATGAATTTCATTGGCTTTAAATTAAACATGCCTTTCTATCTTTTGGGAAGCCTGTACAAAATGTCTAAAAGTTATAAGAGACAGAGCCTTGACTCTAGTATTCTCCACCATGGCTTGATTAAAATTCTGTTGATTCACCATTTGACAACCGTGGGCGATTGTTGGGATAGATTTTTAACAAGAAATGGTTTTGCTACTAACATTCCTATAGAAATCCCTAATTTAGGTGAACCACTGATGAAAAAGCAATCTAACATTCCAAATAATGAACCAGACTCTCTAAACAGAAATCCTCTAGACGAGGTATTTCCAATTCAGTCTTCATATGAGCAATAGGCTATTGAATTCGAGTTAAGTGAACCTCCTATGCCTGAACTATATGTTGGCCATAACGCCACTGTGAAACCCGATGTAAAAAGATCTTGCAAACAAACAAAACAAAAACACACAGAATTAGAGTTTCAAAAAAAGAGAGCAGGTCATCTTATTTCAATAAAATTGAGGAATTGAAACGACGCTCATTTGAGTTGATTGGCTCGATCGAGGTCAATGAGGTGTTGGACTCCGAAATAGAAGGTTTCTTGTCTTTAGAAGACCCAGATTGTCAAAGATCTGATCCTGCTAAACCCTATGACTTTGTTACAAGTCTTCCACCGTGTCTCAGGGGTAAGGAGGGGTTCCTTGGAATTGGGCTTGGTAAAAGGAAAATAACAGGTAAGGTCGATACAACCAGGTTTGAGTGTATGCTTCATCAATATATCTTTCCTCCTGTACAGTGCAATGTTTCTCTACACTTGATTGAGCGATAGTACACTGATATACCCATTCTTCAGGCTTGAATTAAAACACTCACAGCTCAAAGCGAATCGCTGAGATAATAAAATCTTGACCTCAGAGTAAACACAGAGAGGAGGGATAAACGCCTTAAGAGGATAGGGAATATAGTGATAAAAAACGCAAACAGTGTTAAAGCCATAATCAATTTCGAGCTACCCTGATCCATCTTTAGTCAATTGTTGAAATGGTAAAATGATTTTCCTCTTATTATATTCATGTAATCTATTTTGAATCAAATCAGTTTGAAATTAGATTTTGTTTGCTAAGATAAGACTGGCTACAGAATCTTTCGATTTTGTAGCCAAGTCATTTTTAAATAAAAATTTTAGAAATTAGTTATCAAAAATTGTCTAACTTATTCTTGTTTCATTTTCAGGGAATAGTAGATCTTGATGCTGATCATCTAGTGGAAACATGTTCGATTTTTCATTGGAATGATTAGTTTTTCCTTTTTTGTTTTCTTTTGTAAATTTTTTTATTAATTTTTGAGAAAAATCAACTTAGTTATGAGCGGTTGTTAGCCCTCTATTTTTGTAATATTTTTGATCTCATGAGATCCTATCCCATCCTAGGAAATAGGAATATGGGATCTCAAAACACTTTAAATAATCTTAATTTTAGAAGGGAAAGATATCTTGGCCTGGAACAAATTATGGACGAATGATTTTCAGAACTTAATGGAACAACTTATAGCATTTCGGCTTTAGACCACTGTGATTGTTGTTTCATTGATGTTTTGTTTCTCTCATTTTGGGATATTAATGTGTTGTATAGCTTTATTCTCAATGACATGTTATGTTCTACTATATTCATGCTATAGATGTTGTTCATGATTTGTTGTTCCATATGTTGTGACTGTGATCATCACATCAATTTTAATATCAAGATTTTTCTTTGATGTTTAATTGATAGGTAAAAATGAATGCTTTACATAAATATTTCTTTGACTGTAATCATTCGTAATTATAAGATCACTGGGTCATATGTGTCCACTATTCTATTTTTTTTAAATCCTAGCTGCCAATATGCACCTTGAATTTATTCAGGAAAACTTTAGTATAAGTCTACTGCAGATTTATTTCACAGGCGGGGCAGTTGGATGCTTTTGTTCATACAGAGGCACAGACACATTTAAAAAACTAATAACAGGTTAGCTTCACCTTCTTCTAATTTCTATCATTTTATGTATTAGTGAAATAAGAAATTTTTAGATTGGATTTCACCATCTGTGCATCATTGTTTCATAACTTAGTTAATTCAAGTTTTATTTGATTTATAATTAGAAAACAAAAAAATACAAAAATGTGCTTTCTTTATCTTCTTCTGAAAACAATTATCTTTACATTGATTTTGTAAGGCTTTCATTAAAACTTGCAACCTGTGAATTATGTTCATAAGTGATATATCCATATTTCCTTTTTCTGTTTAATATATTTGTAAATAATCAGATTAAAGTTCATAGATTATTATAGTTTAAGTATTAGATATTTTCCCTCTTCTCTTTATTTGAGGTCCCTAGATTGACTAACAGAGCCATTAAACCCGCCAGAATAGGTTACACCAAACGGATTGGGTTATTTAGACAACCTTGGACTAGACCTGTTATTCCTGTTGACAACCTGTCAAATTTTCTCGTTAACACAGTGTTCATGAACCTTGAGGACATGGATAGAGTCTTTGAGGGAGGTCCATACTTCCACACCTCAGTGGGATTGTATATGCAGCCATGGAATGAAAATTTCTCCCGAGAAAAAGAGACTTTCAAAAAGGTGTCGATCTGGCTGAGATTTTATTCCTTACCCTTAGACTACTGATTGCCCTCTACTTTCGAAGCAATAGGAAACAAACTGGGGAAATATGTTAAGAAATCAGAAGCCACCCTAAAAGGGAGGTATACATCTTACACAAGAATCTGCATAGAGATGGATGTGTCCAGAGCACTCCCATAAGCCATAAGTCTAGAATTCAGGGATGAGGAATGGATCCAAAACATAGATTACGAAAAGATCCCCTTCAGATGCCGAAAATGCCATGAACATGGCTAGCTGATCAGAGAATTCCATCTTAATAAAAAATAGGAAGCGAAAAAACCCAAACCACAATAGGATGAGGATGGGTTTATAAAACTGAACCCCAGAAGCAAAGAAAACAAAAACAGAGTAAAACCCCAGTAGGAAATAACCCAAAGACTCGGAATAAAATGGAAGGAAGGGACAAAACCAATAAAGGGGAAGAAGACGAAAAGGATCCGACAAAAGCTCAAGAAGTCAGAGAACAAGCAACAAACGATCCCACCGATCAGCCAAGTAACAAGAAGGATCAAGGGAGTTGCACAACCCCGATGGATGGAGAAACTAGAGAAGATAACACCCCCATGCAAGAAGAAGAGGGAGATTCGGAAATGACCCTCAACAAAGTAGGCACGAAAGATCCTAATCTCTGAGACCTTGTGAAAAAGGAAGGGATAGATCTCTCGAACATACTGGAGCAATGGAAAAGACAAGGAGTAGACAATGTACCAACAGAGAAACTTGATCGCATTCATTACTTATTTCTCCTAAGGGAGGAAGCCAAAGCTAGAGGACTAAAGTGCACACACGGGGAGATAGGACACCTAGGAGTCATAGCTGACGAGGGACAACCACAACTCTCACCCAAGAAGACAAGGAGGAAAAAAGGCAGGAAATCAAATAGCGTAGCCCTATTGGAGCTTGGAGCGCTACTGATAAAATCGGGTAAGATCAAGAAACTCTTCCCTGCATAATGATTGACTTCGATACTAGGAATCTGTTGGAATCTTAGATTGCAACATCCTTCCCTGAGGGGGATCTGATCACTGGCCAGTGCAACTAGAAGCAGGTTTCCAAACCACACCAAAGAACAAACCCTTTATATTTGAGAAATTATGGATTGAACACCTGACTTTCAAGGACATAATCAAACAGTGGTGGACTTTCAAGGACATAATCAAACAGTGGTGGAGGGAGGAGCAACCTGAGAAAGGGACAAGGATGTTCAAACTCTATAAGAAACTAAAGTACATCAAATATAAGCTCAAGGAGTGGAACAAGGACACTTTTGGGAATATAAACCAAGAGAAAAACAACATAGAAGAAAAAATGAAAAAACTCCAGGAAACCTACATTTTGGAGGGTTATACAGAGGATCGAAAAAAGGAAGAGATCAAGATGACCCAGGAATGAGAATCTCTATGCCAACAGGAAGAAACACTTTGGTGACAAAATTCCTGTATCAGATGGCTAAGGGAAGGAGAGCGGAACATCAAGTTTTTTCATATAACAACCATGGCTAGAAGAGCCCATAACAAAATCCTGAAGATAAAGGACCGGGATGGAATAGAGAGAGAGTCACATAAGGAGATCGAAACTACTCTGGTAAACCACTTCCATGGGATAGCCCAGGAACCCAACCAAGACAGAATGGAGGCCATACAAAGGATAATCCATCATATCCCCCACCTGGTCACCCAGGAAGAAAATAACAACATAAACAAACCCATTGATGAGGAGGAAATTGACCAAGCACTCCAAGAAATGCCCAATGGGAAATCCTCAGGTCCAGATGGCTTCACAGTGGAGTTCTTCAAAGCCTACTTGGAAATTGTCAAACACGACATTTATAGGGTAGTGGAAGACTCTAGAAGGTCAAACTCCATTCTAAAAGCGCTAAATGCTACAATGATTACACTAATCCCCAAAGAAAATGAATCCAAAACGCCTGATCGCTATAGACCTATAGCGCTGTGCAATGTGGTTTATAAGATAATCTCCAAAGTTATAGAAAATAGATTGAAATCCCTCCTACCCACACTAGTCTCACAAGAACAGGCAGGCTTTGTGGAAGGAAGACAAATAATGTACAATATCATCCATGCCCATGAGCTTATCCACACCCTAAAGCTTCAGAAGAGAGGGGGAATGATAATACAACTGGACCTAGCAAAAGCTTATGACAAAATTAGCTGGCACTATATGGTCAAGACTCTAGAAGCCTTTGATTTCACCCAACACTGGATTAGTTGGATAGTCATCCTAGTATCCACAACAAGCTACTCGCTAGTAATAAATGGAGTCCCTGCCAAACCTTTTTGTCCCACAAGAGGCATCCGAAAAGGAGACCCGTTGTACCCCTTCCTATTCATTTTGATGATGGAAGGTCTTAGTCGTATCATAAAAAGCGCAACTACAACAGGTGAAATAACAGGTATCAAACCTTTCGAAAATTTCCTTACTTCCACACACCAATAGTTTGTTGATGACACCTTACTTCATGGCATACCCATAGTCAAGGATGAAAAATCCTACAAACGAATCCTAGAAGATTTTGGGGAAGCCTCGAGTACAAAGATCAACCATTCCAAATCTAAGATCTTCTTCTTCAATACCAACCCCACAATCCAAAGGAATCTGGCCAACATTTTGGGCTTTGAACACAAATCACTGCCAACTAAGTATCTGGGCATTCCCCTAACAGAAAAAGCTTACAAAATGTCAACCTGGGAAGGAATAATCAACAAGTTACAGGAGCGGGTGAAAAATTGGACATACAGATCCCTCAACCTAGCCGAAAGACTTATTCTGATCAAGTCAGTCTTGCAAGTAACTCCAGCCTTTATGATGTCTATTTTCCCAACCCCCCAGGAGATACTGCAAAAAATAATAACCATCCAAAGGGATTTCCTGTAGTGAGGAGCGGAAACAAAGAAAAAATGGGCCCTGGTGACTTGGGAGAAGGTCTGTAAACCAAAAAGCAAAGGAGGCCTAGGGCTACAAGACCCGCAAGTGACCAATGACGCCTACGGGGAAAAACTATGGTGGTGCTAGGTCAAAGAAACTACTACACCATGGGTAAACCTATGGAAGGCAAAGTATTCCCCGGACATATGCAACCAGGACAAAATCCGCTTTAGAGGCACCAGGGAAGGTTCAGCCATATGGAACCTAGCTTGGTGCAACAAAGCCTGGATTTAGACACACAGCTTTTGGGAAATAAGGAATGGTAGAACAACTAGATTCTGGGAGGATGCTTGGCAACATGAACCTAGAATGGAGAACCTGGACAGGGAGGAACTCCAACAGGAGATGATCATGCAAGGTAAAACCAAAGTCTACCATTACTGGAAACAAGAAATAGATCTCAACAAATGGAGAATCTGGGACACTCTCACTCCACAAAATAGAGACCAAACCACAACAATGATAAAAGAAGTGGAGGAGGAATTGGGGAGATGAAAAATAATAGTCACAGAAGGAAATGACCAGCTGATATGGGGACAACATGATGGCGGGGAATTCAATCTAAAATAATGCTGACACTATATCACAGACCAGGATCAAGAAGACTCGATGCAACAATGGAATAAGCATTGGAACAACCCCCATTGGCCAAAAATAAAAATTTTCCAATGGTTAATACTCCACAACCAAATTCTAACTTGGGAAAACCTAAGGAAAAGGGGATTCATAGGTCCTTCCAGATGCCACCTCTATCAAGCCAAGGAAGAAACAACAAACCATCCCCTTGACGAATGTACCTACACAACAGAAATCTGGGATTGGGCGGCAGGTATCTTCCGACAGTCCAATAGGATCTGAAGTAACATCTCTGCAACTATCAACATCTGGAAAATGAACTACAGCAAAAACGAAGAGGTGAATCTTTGTTGGATCCTCATCCCAGGAATGATCATATAGGCAATATGGAAGGAAAGGAATCGACGCATCTTCAAGAACCAATGTTGGCCAGAAGGGAAGATCAATGAAACAATAATCTCCATGACAAGAGAAACAATATAGAGATGCAACTGCCAGACAGGAAGAGTGCAACTCACAGACCAGGACTCCCGAATCCTAGAAGCCTTCCACCTGAAAGACGAATGCAACCCCAATCAAGTAAGCTGACCATTGCAACTCTAAGTAAGTGAGCACAACTCGAAATGGCCACCAGTAGGCTCCCTCAAGATAAATTTCGAAGGGGCGTCGAAAGGTAACCGAAGACAGACAGGAATGGGAGGAGTAATTAGGGATAGTAAAGGAAATATCATCTGGCTATATGTTGGGAGTCTGGAAAACTCAACCAACAACACCGCGAAATTTGGAGCCCTGGAGACCGGCCTTGAGATTCTAAGTTGGGAAGGGATGAAAAATTCCATAGTGGAAGGAGATTCCATGTTGGTTATCAACACAGTAAGGAGACTCCAAAACGGTACCAGAGTGGGAAAAATTCAGAGGCACTGGTGCTTGGCACATTCCCTGCAAAAAATTCAGGAGAACTTACAGACGGGGATCACAATGGAGTTGCGTTGGGTACAGAGGTTAGCAAATGGATTGGCGGACAGAATATATAATGAGGGGGTCGACAAGGAAGGACTATAACTGGACACTATCTAAATTAACATCATGAATGGTCAGTTACGAACAGGCTGCATCCAACTAGCAGCAGAAGACTCTGACGACAGACGAAGTACAAATGACCACATCGAGGATGGAGGTGCAAGAATAATTGAAGGGCATGTAGGATCCAGGTAGAATCTGATAGCCCACCACTCAAACATGAGTTACAATGCAGATCTAGCTCAGACAACAAGAAGAGGTATGACACCACGGTCATGTCAATAGGAATAAGTACAAAGGTTTTCCGTGGGAAAACAGAAAAGATAATCAACAGGAAGCAAAGGACGAAGAACAAAAAGGCTTTCCATGCCCAAGTATGGGTACACCTTACCCAAGTACAGATACGAGGAGTGGTAAAGATTTTCGTACAACATGCAGGGAAAAGGATTGGCACAGGGATTACGGCAGAGCTACCAAGAGAACACACTCTGAAACAATGAAAAAGGATCAAAGGGTACACCTTTACGAGCATTCCATGATTGCCAAGATGAGGCCACAGTCAAGGAGATCCTATAAAAGAAGAAACACCAAGAATAGCCACAGACCAGAGAGAAGCAATTATAGAGGCCATCTTACTTACCAAAAAGGGGCGAATAGGAATAGGAGAAGAACCCCAAGCAAAAACCACCAAAAACAAGACGAGATGGTACGAATGAAGAAAACCCATAGTAAGAGAGGCCCCCAAGGGAAAGAACCTCTGCCAAGTGCCTAGAGGATTACAAGGATGGAGCAAGTGGCCAGAGAAGCCAATGATACCTTTCTCACGCAGGTCGATCCAAAGGGCAAAGCGATCATCGATAGGTGGGAGCGAGAAATAAACACCACACATAAGGGAAAATCCTGGATGGAACTGATTCAGGAAGCAGATGAGATAAAGAACCCAGGGGCCACACGGCCCAGAACAACCCTCTACCACAAAACGGTGGAGGAGGCCTGGCAAACAAAAATGTTGATAGGCAAGATGAGCGCTGACCAGAAAGAGACCATCAGGGAGGAAATCAGGGACCACAAGGAGGTGCTCACAGAAATTCTGAGTCGCCTTAGCAACCTGGAGGCTAGTGCAAAAATACCAGTTGAGGACTAGAGGATCCAGAAAGAAAAATTGGAACGAATGGCAGGCCAATTCCACCTTTACCTATGCTATGTCCACCACATGGACATCACTCCAGTAGACCAGAGAGGAACACCATCTTGTATCAGAAAGACGTGCACGGTGGAGCAGAGGAAGGAGAACAAGGCTAGAAAGGATGGAGACGAAAGGAATCCCATCATCCTGGACTAGCGCAGGATCAACCCCTGGTCAAGTTGTTTTCAGTGTAGGAGCTACCCCTTTTTTATGGTTATGTATTTTGTATATGTTATGGTTCATTTTATCAAACTGGTCTTCGGAGGACTGGGTCGGTTTCCCATGGTGGCGGCCCAACCCTCCCCCTGCTATATTAGACAACACAACTCTGGGATCCTTAATCTGGTTTCCTTTTTGGCAGATCAAGGGACTCCCCGTTTCTTTTTTGTATCATAACTTCTCTTAGTAATACAAGAATTCACACTCACTTACAAAAAAAAAAAAAAAACATTGCTTAATTTTCCTCATGCAATCTCCATTGATAATTGAGAGATATCGTAATTGAATAATTTTCCAAACATATAATATACATATAGTTTTTACTTAAGAGTTGTGAATATAAAACATTCAACAATAGTTGTGAATATAAAACATTCAACAAAGTTGGTTCTTTATAGTCTCGCAACATGGAAATTGTTTTACGATGAAATCAATTTTAAATTATTTAATTATAAGAAGTATAAATATATGTGTAATATATATTTATATTTTTATCTTTTTATTATTTATATTTTTTTATAAACAATAACTTTACAAAAATATTAGGTAAGGTGAATCAACAAGATTAAAAATCATTACAATATTATATTTATTATGAGTTCAACATGTTACATATGGGAACTGAAAAGGATAATATCATTCAACTGTGGACCATCTTGTTATATTTAGGATCATTGCAAAGGAGTTCCACAATACTAAAACCAATCTTTTTTGTTGTTTTATTGACTTTAAAAAATATTTTGACACGACCCCCAAGAAAAACCTTTGGAATAGGTTGGAAGAGATAAAAATGTCTCTCGAGTTGAGGGATGCTGCAATAAGAATGCATGAGAACATTATTGCTAAGTTTAAAAAAACTAAGGGCCAGTTGAAAGATATTAACTACAATATTGGAGTCAAACAAGGTTGTCCCTTGTCCCCTACCCTTTTTGGGATATACATTGACAAGTTAGAAGATTTTTTGGAAAAATTAGGTTGTGTCGACCCTCCTCTCACTGGTATAGTCATCAATCTTCTTTTTTATGTTAATGATATCATTCGTATAGCAAGGAGTCCCCATGATATTGAAAACCAACTAAGAATCCTTAAGGATTTTTGCTCCAATATGGGTATGACTGTTAACATTGATAAAATTAAGGTCATGCTTATTAAATCTAATAAAATCACTCATGATACCTTCATATGTGACAACAATAACTTGGAGGAAGTGACTTCATACAAATATCTTGGATTTGATATTGACCACAAGCTCAACTAGAATTATAGCATTGAGAAAAGGATTATTGGGGGATGGAAAGCTTATTATTGGCTTGAAAACAATTGTAATTCATCTGATCTTGGGATTTTGGATAAGAAGAAAATCCTCTTTGATACTCTCATTACACATGTTATTCTTTATGGATGTGAAGTCTGGGGTTGTAGTATCTCTCGTGAATCCTAGAGAAAGATAGAGCAAATACAAAAAAAAATTATAACCTATAATCTCAAAATTAAAGGAAATACGCCATATCCCATCCTCCTATTAGAAACAAGCCTCTCCCCCATTGAGAGCATGGCTATGACTATATATCTAATGTATAAGAACAAGTTAAACAACATGGAAGACAATAGGATTCTTAAAATTGCTTCAAAATCGAGTCATAACCACCATTGACTCAAGCAAGGATGGCATAAAGATTCTCAGTCTTGGCTAAACTATTGGGGAATCATGGAAGACACCATTATTTAGAATAAAGATACTATTAAAAAAATCATCAAATCAAAATTTAAGGAGAAAATGTGGTGTGATAAAGAGTTAGAGGAAAAAGAAATTTAAGGTATTATAAGGATGTAATCAACTCTAATCTAGAAGATCAAAATTATCTATCTATTTTGACAAGTGTTAAGAAAAAAATAAGCATTTCTAAGATAAGAACAAATTCTCACGAGCTCTATAGTGAAACTGGGCATTGGTCACTTCCTAAAACTCCATGGGATGAAAGAGTGTGTCACCTTTGTGACACTAAGAAGGTTGAAGATGAAACACACTTTCTCTTAGATTGTCCAGCCTATACCTAGATTAGATCTCATTTTCAAAATATTTGTCACACTACCAACCTTCCTAACGTTTTAACTCAACAAAACTATGGTGATCTTGGAAAGCTTCTCTTAATGCTTTTCGAGCACAAAAACAAAATTCTAAAGAATCACAAGTAATCACTTACCCTCTTAAGGTCCAATAGACCAATTCAGTCTTAATGTATGTTAATCATCATCATCATCATCATCATCATCATTATTTCTATAATTTAATAAATATTTTTTTTATATATAATATAGATAATTAGTTAAATTTCTTGAAATAGTTAATTATGATTATTTTTATATTATTTTTAAATAAAAATAAATAAATTATATATGCCAATGAAATATATTTTATTACAAACATTAAACATTAATTTTTCAAGAACATTGATTTTTCAAGGAAATCAAATAAAATATATAGAAAATTAGGCCATGATAAAGGACATTTCTAACTTATCCAAAAAACAACTGCAGCAAAAACCAAGTGCATAAGAAAATTGATAGCTACAATATAACGAGCTCTAAACAAATAAAGAAGGAAGGAAGTGAGCTTTGGACAATTTAAGGTAGAAAATTGACATTTTGTGATGTTTATAGTTACACTTGATAAGAAATATAAGCTATTTAAAAATTCTACAGAACTTATATATATAGCTTAACTGGGCCTAACGATTAAGAATATGTGTTTCTTTCTAAGACATCACATATTCAAATCCCATTGTCCCACAAACCAAATGATCTCATATACCAATTTGATGTCACCTTATTTAATTATTATTAAAAACTCATATAACCTTTAAATAAAAAAGTATATATCTTTCATTCTATTCACATCTATATATTAAATCCCTCCTGTAATGTATTTCACTTAATTTTGATGTATGCTATAGTTGATTTGAGCTACTTGTCATTGAATATTTCTTTGAAACATATAGTATTGGAATATGTTACAATTTTACCTAGTTGTTAATGAATTATAGAGTTTAATTAGTTGTTAATGAATTATAGGGTTTGATGCTTTATAAAGTAAACAAATTACCTTAACAAGAAATAACACCTATACTCCTTTAATTCTTGGACAATGACATCAATTTTCTGGTCATACATGAAATTCTTGGTTGAAATACTTATGTTTAATCTCATTCAACTTTTCATTGAAGAAAGGAAGATGCCTTCCATCTTCACTCACAAGTGCTTCAATAGCTAAACAACTAGCATCACAATGAACTTGAAATACATTATTATTGAAATTCTTGATTGAAATACTTATGTTTAATCTCATTCAACTTCTCATTGAAGAAAGGAAGATGCCTTCCATCTTCACTCACAAGTTCTTCAATAGCTAAACAACTAGCATCACAATGAACTTGAAATACTTTATTATTAACATTAAGCAAAGCCAACACTAATTTTTTTAATTTAACTTATTTTTTTACATTCAAAATTCTTTTGAGTGGCTATTGTACACTAAAAATTGTCATTAGTATGCATATCCCATTAAAGCATCTTATTGCTTTTTTCTATAAAAACTTCAATTAATAGCATCATACCAGTAGTAGTACTAGAGTTTGAAGACCTTACTTCGCAACACACTTAGCAACCTCTCATTGTCCTTTCCCACAAGATCGAGCCGGTAGTGCCCTTGCGCCCATAAACCTCTACAATATTGGGTAGCGCATAAACCTGTAGAATCTTGGGTAGTGAAGTTGGTTTATATTGAATTGATTTTTCCAAAGTCGGCGCATCTCCATGTTTATCCAAAACAATGATTATTATAAATTGGGCAAATACACATGCATTAACAATCGTTTAAAATCATCATCGTCTAGCTAGTAGATCAACGAAGGAAGCAACTTCGAAATAATCGTGGTGAGAAAAAAGCTTCTATCTATCTTGCTGTTTTCAGTTTACATTTTCTTTCTTCAACAAGATGGGGGGAGGCAAAGGCAGAAGGGGAAGCGGAGGTGGCAGCCGGAAAAGAGGTACATTGTTAGAAAATGTGTCCCCTGACAAAGATGATAAAATCTCCATCTCTCAGGCGAGCATGGGCATTGGCAAAGAAGAAGAAATATACAGGTTGCGGGAGCTTAATCAATTACTTATTAAAGATATCAACAGCTCACGACAAGAGAAGGATTGTTTCTTACAAAAACTCACTCAAATGGAATCACGCATTCACAATCTTGACGGAAAATTTCAGTCCAAGATGGATAATATCCATAGCAAACTTACAGAACAAGTGAAAATCCCGGACCAATTGAATGACAACTTGAAGGAAGTTGAGACGGAATTCGGAGAACAATGTCAAAGGAATGGTGAGGAATATCGGGCTGCCATTTCTAAACTATTGCAGGACGCTGAGGAAAGGTTCAAAAAATAAATTCATGAAAAAGAAGAAGACTGCAGAGCGGTGGTTTCTGATAAAAGAATTCTAGAATCTACTGTTTTGCAGTTGAAACGTGAAATTTAGGTGATATCTGCAGAATTAGAGGCAGCACATAAAGGTTGGAAGTTGGAAAAAGATGAGCTTTCGTCACATATTGTAGCAGCAAGACAGGAGGCTGAGCAGATCGCTAAAGACAGCCAAATGGCAGAGAAAGAATGGAACACTGACAAGGACAAGTGGTTGTCTTCATTGGCCATATATAAGAAAAAGATTGAAGAGATGTCTCTGGAAAACGAGAGGCTCTTAGTTCGATCTAGAGAAGAAAAGATTGAAATGCAATCAAGGTTGAATGAATCAAAGGCAACGACACAGGAATTACTTGAAGACAAACATTTGTGGGTTTCTGAAAATGGAAATTTAGAAAGCAAAGTTGCAGAGCTGCAAACTAAGCTTGATTCGGTTGCTAGTGAGAGAGGATTACTGTGTCAGAAAAATAGAGAGCTAAGCACTGAAGTAGAGTCCTTGAAGGCCGAGTTTCATGGACGTAATGAGAGACTGACTCACTTGGAAGATGAGAGGGAACAAAATGAGAGTGTTTTACATCAATGTAGAACAGAAAAGAATGATTTGCAATCCCAGTTTGATGAATCCAAGGAAAGGATTAATGATCTGCTAAGAAAAAATGAACAAGATGGGCATTTGTGGGATGAAGAAAAGAGAAATTTGGAGGCCACTCTTATGGAGCTCCAAACAAACCTTGAGTTGATGGCTAGTGAGAGTGGATCAATGAGAAAAAAGATTATAGTATAATGCTACTCTGGTTTGCATGGAAGACGAAAGGCAGGCTTTGAACGCTGAGTCTTCAAGCAATGAAGACAGGTTACAGTCTTTGCTTACCAAAATTGCAACTAAGGAATATGAAATTAACATCCTTCGGAGCAAGGTGAATGAAGGAGTCAAACAACGCTTAGATTTAATTGATGAGCACATGGTAAGAGAGCGTTCTCTTCAACAACAAAATGAAATCCTACAAGAGGAGGTGGACAGTATTAAGGGTTTGCTAGAAACACAAAATCAGAGAGTTCAAGAGTTGGAGACTGCTCTGCATGCTCTCAACGAGGATATGCAAGTGAGTTCACTGGTGCTAGAAAATGGAAAATCAAAACCAAATGGTTCGACGGGAACTGGAAAGCCAAAGCCAAATGGTTTGCTACAAAATGGAAAACCAAACCATGCGCATCAAAGTGAAAATGGAAAACCAAATGGTGTTATTGAAAAAGCAAAACCAAAATCTAGGGTTCTTACTGAAAAGAGAACAACGAACGGATTGCTCAAAAAGGCAACACCGCCAAAGCCTGTGCATGAAAAAAGAACATCATCAAAGCCGGTGTCTGAAAACCGAACACCATCAAAACTTGTGCCTGAAAAACATACACCAAATAAGCGAACACCATCAAAGCTCGTGCCTGAAAAACAAACACCAAACAAGGTGCCTGGAAAACGAACACCAAATATTGGACCTGAGAAGCCATGGCGGTGAACACCAAATATTGGACCTGAGAAGCCATGGCGGTGAACATGGCTGTATAGGCATAACCCATTCTTCGAAATTGTTATCAGAGTGAATATTAAAGTTCGGGATCAATATCAAAGTTCAATATTAAAGCTCAGGATCAGGATGAATATTAAAGTTCAGTCTGCACAGTATAATGTAGAGGTAGTATATTTTGTCATAGTACTTTGTTTTTTGTTTTATTGAGAATCATTATGTTTCAACACTTTTGTGGTGGTTTGTTATCCTGTTTTTTTTTTTCAACAATTGAGAAGTATAGAATTTGTTTTTTTAAGGAGGGGTTTCTTTTTTTTTAAATTGGTATTATGACTTTTTATATTTATGTTTTTCTATCATTTAAATATTATGAATATATGTGTTTTTGTTAGAGTAATTTTTGTTGTGGATGGGGAGATGCTTAATGACATGTCCATACAAAGCATGAAGAAGCTCCAAAATTCATTAGCAACAGAAATTAATAAAAATAAGTATTGTAGAATTTGATGTTATTAGCAATGTTAGGAACATAAATATGTTTAGACAATCATGCTTATATTATAACATCAATTCTCTAATACCTTTGTATAGAGACATGTTCAACTATATAAACATAAAGATAACTTGGTCAATGGTCACAAAAATCAAGAATGAGAAAGGGCAGCTAGATTTCAAATCATTGAGTAGTAGCATAGGCGGCCTACTATATTTAAATATTATACCAATAATGCTATTAAACCTCCAACATTATACCAAGAATGCTACTAAACGTCCACTTCTATAAATAGGGCATTATTCTTGTACTAGGGACAAATATTAATCATATGTTGTTCCCAATGTGCACACAATTGTTGTCTTTTAAAATCATATCTATCTAAACTTCTACTTTTATAAATAGGGCATTATTCTTGTACTAGGGACAAATATTCATCATATGTTGTTCCCAATGTGCACACAATTGTTGTCTTTTAAGATCATATCTATCTATAGATATTCTATAATGTATAGAGAAAATCTCAATTGAATTTGTAGATATTGAAAGAAAAGCCATAAATAATGACCATGGAGAAAGCAATAGTGACCATAAGCCTTACATCCATGCAAATATTAAGATAAGATCAAGATGCATGGATCAAGATGTTGCATGGATCAAGATGCTAAAGACACTCTTCTTGTGTCACCCATAAATATTCCTATGCATAACAATTAAAACCATTATGTAACCCTAAAATATCTTGCAAGAGATTAGAACCATCATTGAAGTGTAAATAGAATCCATGTAATGGTGAAGGGAGGGAGGGAAAACTTGCTCAAAAATTCACACCAGTATATGCATACTGTCAAAATATAGTGAAATTGTCAAGCAAGGTCTCAAAAGTACATGTGTCCCTATTTTTTCTTTACATGCTATTTTACAAAGTGTGGAACGAATACTACCATCAACCAAAAACTATAACTTGACATCATCCACACTAAACAACTTATAGGAGATAAAACCAAGTTATTTGAAGGCTACTTCATGATAGTCGAGTAGTCTATGATTATGCCCAAAAAAAGAAGTAATGTCACCCAAGGAAACTCTATATATCATTCATATCAACATCCAAGAATCTTCTATAATGAATCCTCTATAACGGATGAAATTCCATTTAGAATATTTTCTATAGTTGATCGCAAAAGCACTTGTAGCACCACTAGAAGTGATGCTCCACTAGAAAAAAATCTTTGTGATCCTACTCACATTCAATGGTTATGTGTAAGAACCAACAATCTTAACCATGTTCTTATTCCCTTGCGCTAAACCTTCCTCAAAATGAATATGCTTTGGAAAAGTAACACTATAATTAAATTGCAAGGGGTAGATTATAACTAAATTATGGAATAACATGAATTAAAACACTATGTATCTTCCACATTTGGAGATTAGGAATAAGAAAAATTACTAGATTCTCTAGTAAGTAGAAAACTATTGAAAACCTAAACATCATTTGTAGGTTTTTTTGTTAGATGTTTCTAGTTTCCAATAATGATATCACTAAGATAATGGTATCACCTAGTGATCATACCTATTACGAATGGGATATAAAAAACCAAATATATAATGAGAACCTATTGGTGTAACAACAATCCTTCCCCATAATTTTTTCACTGTTCTTTTCAAATTCCTTTCTTCAAAGTGAAGGAATCATGGGCTCCTCCTCCTTTTGTTTATTTCAACTTTTCAAGCCCTAATTTTATCAAGTGTAGGTCATTTACACTCGTCGATTGTACTCAAGTCACCATCTCCAAGATTTATTTATCCTTAGACCAAGCCATACTTTATTTCTCTTTAACTTAAGATATTCACCTTGCATTGATACAGAGCATGTTGGTTGTAAATGTATTTTGGGTGTCGATACATTGGTGGCTCGATATTTTTCGGCACTGGAAAGTGTCTGATGAAATCCTTTCAGTCCTCCGATACATAAAAAAATATAAAAAAATTAATGTCTTTTGGTCACTAATACATCAACTATGAAAAGTCTTTTGGTTGTGGAAACATGAGAGATGTAATATCTTTTGAATGTCGAATTATATTATCTATTTTGAATACCAAAGACGTAGCATAGAAATGTCTTTCCTTCACCGATACATGGATGGATAAATGTATTTCCCTCACCGATACATCATTGGAGAAATGTCTTCCCCTCACTGATACAACGAAAATCAAAAGAAATCCAAGAATCATTAAAATGGACCCCATGTGTCTAAATTCACATGCACAAAATTAGTTGGCATGATTTAAAACAAATTTATGACTATCTCCCCTCATTTTGTGCATCCAAATGGTTATTTAATCATTAAAAACCCTCAATTTACACATTATTCAATATTGTTGTAGTGAAAAGGGCATGTGTCCACTTGATATATGTTGATAGCGCATGATATATCATGTTTCCATTCCCCATTCCCATAATATGTTCCCTCCTTCCATTTGATCTATGAACAAATGTGCATATTTCTTTTATGTTTCCACACATAAATGTCCTCCTTTTTAAAATGATTGCCTCCCATGAGCATCATTCAACCTACCAGTTTGGGAGTATTGTTTTCCATGAATCAATATATCATCCTTTGTTTCATAGAGGATCATCTACCACTCTAAACCCTTAATAATCTTTCTCATACGATGCGACCAATCACTCCATTAGAGCTCACGACCATAATAGCCACAAATAAATTGTGGGCATTTGTGGCCTTTATGAATGATTTTAGCCTCAAGAAAATTCATGGAACCTATAATTGAGTCCACTACTTAGGCCTTGGAGCCCCTTTTTCTCAAGTTTCTAACCATCATGTCCATCCTACAATCCACAGACGAGGTTTTCTTTCCCCAAGGGTTATCATATCATTTTTAATTTTTTTTACCTCTTGATTTCTAGATTTTTTACATACTAACCAGATTAATTTTTATAATATTGTTAACATGGGTGATTCATAAGAAGGATCATGGCCACCTATGGAAGGAAAGGAAACTAATATCTTGTCATCTAACTCTTTTCAAAAAATGAAGAGGAAGAAGTGGAATTTAGTGCCCTATGTCCCATTTATGATGACACTTTATGTATCATTGAAAAAGAAATTCCGTATCACTAGGGTGATATCTATCAGATGTTTACTAATTAGAATTTCCCAAAATTTCATGAGGGAGAGCAAGACCCAGACATCTACCGAACAATCATATGATCTAGAATTGATAGGATAGTTGCACACTCAATATTCTTCGCATGTGTTGAATCTATATCATGGATCATAAAACAGGAAAACATGGACAACAGGAAGACAATATATGCCCAAGGAAAAAAATGGCTTCCTTCTAACCATCGGTACTCACAACATGCTACTGATTTCCAATCGAGGAAATTGAATTGAGGAAACATAAGTGTGTTGTGCTAGCACAACACCTTCCCTAATTTATTCTATTCACCATTACTCTAAGAGAAGAAATTGAGCCCTGCTATTAATATTTTTCTACTAGAAAACCTCTTAGATTTTCTCATGCAAATGTTAAATCCCAAGTCTCTCTCCATACTCTCCATACTTAACCATTTTCAGAAATTTTGAAGATCAGTTTGACCCTCCAATACCCAATGTATCAACGGGTTTACTCTTTCTTCATCAATACACACTGTATTGGCGAGTTTTATCTTTCTTCACCAATACACTTTGTATCGGCACACATTCTCTTTCCCCCACCGATACATCCTACATCGAAAAATTCTCCTTTTTTTCATCAATATACTTTATGCCATCAAACACTTATATTTTTTTTTATTGTCTTTCCTCCCTTTGAGTTCACTGGAGACCATTCTTCTTATGTCGATATAGACGAAGCCATATTCTTGTTGGCATCGATATAGTGGAGGCCAATATTCTTGTTGGAACTGATATAGTGGAATCCATCTCCTTTCCGATGTCAATTCAGTAGAGGATGATCCTCTTTTATGCATTGATACACTAGAGATCCATCCCCTTCCAACCATCGATATATATCGATGCAGGATCTCTATTTCTCTCTGATACAAAGTGTATCGACGATATTCTTCTATCTTCATCAATACACAATGTAAAAATAATATTCTTCTATATTTTCTAATACACAATTTATCAACGAGATTCTTCTATCTTCACTGGTACACAATGTATCGATGACATTCTTGTATCTTCTCCAATATACATTGTGTCGACGAGACACTCACATCTTGAGGTGTCTCTTATTTTCCTCCAACTCAAATCCTTTTTGTTTTTCACATTCAGCGGGTTCTTTTGATTTCCTGCTGATTTTAATTTACATCATGTTGTAGTTACAATTGAATATTGTAATAATCTTTGCAACTTTGTGTGTGTTGCTAGCAAATTTTATTACGCATACCATACCAACATGTATATTTTGTGCCTTTTGATTCTATAACTAACCTTGATCATGAAAGTGTCATTTATTGTTAGGTTGGTTAATTGCAACATATACAAGGCACAACTTGGCTCTAAATTGCATCTCAGAGAAGAATCGATACTTTTATTGTATACTCAGTGGCAAGTGCTCCAAACATCAGTTGATTGTTTTCACCGAATAATATTTCTTAGCTACTAATGTATGATGTTAGTTCTAATGGATGGATTAAGAGCATATATAACAAAGATGTTGCAGGAATTGATGGAACTGCATTTGAGCAAAGAAATAACGATAATGAGGTCTGAACTTTCATTAAAAAAATCCTTTGCTCGCAATTTTAGGTACTATTCAAAGTGGATTTTCACCCCAAAAATAGGCTAGTTGTTTTTTTTTATGGGATTATGATTCCAATTTCATTGACGAAATCAGAATCTGAGGCCCATAAATGCCAGAATGACTGCTAAGGATTTCCTTCCAGGTAAGACTCATTAACCATGACCTTCATTAAAAATGGATATACTCAAATGATTTAATTAAGTTGTAAGGTATCTCACTAGAATCCTCTCTCTTTTCTCTCCACGTTGCAAAAAAAGTGCCTCAATCAGAAATCGTATGAGAAAGTTATAGACTTTTGAACTCGGGTTCTTGTTGTTTCTTGCCATTAAAAGAAACACTTAGAATTTTTTTGATCATCTTCCTTCACCGAAGGAAATTTTGTTTCTTTCTACGATAAACCGAAGTAAATCTTGTTTCTTTTTCCGATACATTGGAGGTAATCTTGTTTATTTTTCTCATACAAAAGAGGTGATCTTGTTTCTAGCACCGATATAACCACATGTTCCACAAAAATTCCTTTTGTATTTTTTCCATAATGTTTGACTCCAGAACCCAGTTCATGCACTCCTTATACTATTGTAAAGGTATCATCAATCTTTACAAGTTCCTAGTTATAGGTTTTAGGATATTCCTCACTATTTATCTTGTATTTTCAAGTTCTCATATTGTTGTATTTTCATCAACCCGAGAACTCAATAACACAACATTTCAATGGGGAGGTCCATGAAACAACCATCACAGGGACCCTCCTATTTTTTCAAGTCTTTTATCATCTAGAAGAACTTAGAATTTCTTTGTGAAAGATTGAAATATTTGTTTTCTTTCTTTTTACTTATGATATTCATCATCCCTTGAACCACTAATACGCCTAGTGTCGGTGAAATAAATATATTTATCACCGATATGGTGGAGGAGATCACCCATTTCCCACAAATACATTAATTGTCGACGAAATCATCTCATCTTCGTTGATATGGAAATGGGGTCCAACACTTAGTTTTTTTATAAATTTATTTTCCTTCCTTTAGATGTCGAAGGTCAATCTTTATTTTGGCATTGACATACTGGAGTTCAATATTACTTTAGGCACCAACATACCAGAGCTGATCCTTCTTCTAGTGTCGATACTTCGGTGGAAAAATAAATTCTAACCTTCAATATAGTGGTGGGTCTCGTAAAACTACATTTCTTATTTTATCCATAACGTTCGACTCCTATACTTGTTTGATGTGTTCTTTATACCATTAGAAAGGTATTGTCGATATTTGCAACCTCCCAATTATAAATTTTAGGATATTACTCACTGGTCATCATATGTTTTCTATTTTTCATGATATCATATTGTCATCTGCACAAAATTCAATAACACAACATTGCAATGGGGGATGTCCATGAAACAACCATAAAAGGGACCATATATAAAACTTAGGGAAGTATATCCAAAATTATCACTCCATTGTCGATTAATTTATCCATGTTTAAATAGATTTTAATTTATATTTTGAAATTTCATGTATGGGAAACTCATGTATTTGGTGTTGAATGACACCCAGGCACCACCTCGACGAAGATCACATTTAGAAATATGAAGAAACAATGTGTAAAGGAGTAAAATACAAAGACATATTATCATATTTGCAAATGTGATCTACAACAAAGGATGATACACTAGCACAAAAGAAGCCACCAATAAAATAGAATCAAGATCGATTGGCAAGAGAGGGAGGAAAAATCTCATGGTAGATGAATATCAAGCAAAGAGGGAAAAGGGACCATATTAAAGACCAAGTAATATCAGTACTGGAAAGGGTAAGAGGAGATAAAGGAAAAGGGAAGCATGCAATAAAAATTCGAATTTCTATATCCCAACTTCTAATTTTCTTAAATTAATAAGAAACTAAATGTAGAAGGTAAAGAGTTTGTAATTGCTTATTGGGAATCTAGGAAGTCTCAAGGAATAGTTATCAAACTTGGTTATACAAACCCACAATGGCCCACAATCA
>SNQJ01S0043942.1:32358-82460 GCA_010110895.2 Picea sitchensis | reverse complement strand
AAAAAAATTAATGTCTTTTGGTCACTAATACATCAACTATGAAAAGTCTTTTGGTTGTGGAAACATGAGAGATGTAATATCTTTTGAATGTCGAATTATATTATCTATTTTGAATACCAAAGACGTAGCATAGAAATGTCTTTCCTTCACCGATACATGGATGGATAAATGTATTTCCCTCACCGATACATCATTGGAGAAATGTCTTCCCCTCACTGATACAACGAAAATCAAAAGAAATCCAAGAATCATTAAAATGGACCCCATGTGTCTAAATTCACATGCACAAAATTAGTTGGCATGATTTAAAACAAATTTATGACTATCTCCCCTCATTTTGTGCATCCAAATGGTTATTTAATCATTAAAAACCCTCAATTTACACATTATTCAATATTGTTGTAGTGAAAAGGGCATGTGTCCACTTGATATATGTTGATAGCGCATGATATATCATGTTTCCATTCCCCATTCCCATAATATGTTCCCTCCTTCCATTTGATCTATGAACAAATGTGCATATTTCTTTTATGTTTCCACACATAAATGTCCTCCTTTTTAAAATGATTGCCTCCCATGAGCATCATTCAACCTACCAGTTTGGGAGTATTGTTTTCCATGAATCAATATATCATCCTTTGTTTCATAGAGGATCATCTACCACTCTAAACCCTTAATAATCTTTCTCATACGATGCGACCAATCACTCCATTAGAGCTCACGACCATAATAGCCACAAATAAATTGTGGGCATTTGTGGCCTTTATGAATGATTTTAGCCTCAAGAAAATTCATGGAACCTATAATTGAGTCCACTACTTAGGCCTTGGAGCCCCTTTTTCTCAAGTTTCTAACCATCATGTCCATCCTACAATCCACAGACGAGGTTTTCTTTCCCCAAGGGTTATCATATCATTTTTAATTTTTTTTACCTCTTGATTTCTAGATTTTTTACATACTAACCAGATTAATTTTTATAATATTGTTAACATGGGTGATTCATAAGAAGGATCATGGCCACCTATGGAAGGAAAGGAAACTAATATCTTGTCATCTAACTCTTTTCAAAAAATGAAGAGGAAGAAGTGGAATTTAGTGCCCTATGTCCCATTTATGATGACACTTTATGTATCATTGAAAAAGAAATTCCGTATCACTAGGGTGATATCTATCAGATGTTTACTAATTAGAATTTCCCAAAATTTCATGAGGGAGAGCAAGACCCAGACATCTACCGAACAATCATATGATCTAGAATTGATAGGATAGTTGCACACTCAATATTCTTCGCATGTGTTGAATCTATATCATGGATCATAAAACAGGAAAACATGGACAACAGGAAGACAATATATGCCCAAGGAAAAAAATGGCTTCCTTCTAACCATCGGTACTCACAACATGCTACTGATTTCCAATCGAGGAAATTGAATTGAGGAAACATAAGTGTGTTGTGCTAGCACAACACCTTCCCTAATTTATTCTATTCACCATTACTCTAAGAGAAGAAATTGAGCCCTGCTATTAATATTTTTCTACTAGAAAACCTCTTAGATTTTCTCATGCAAATGTTAAATCCCAAGTCTCTCTCCATACTCTCCATACTTAACCATTTTCAGAAATTTTGAAGATCAGTTTGACCCTCCAATACCCAATGTATCAACGGGTTTACTCTTTCTTCATCAATACACACTGTATTGGCGAGTTTTATCTTTCTTCACCAATACACTTTGTATCGGCACACATTCTCTTTCCCCCACCGATACATCCTACATCGAAAAATTCTCCTTTTTTTCATCAATATACTTTATGCCATCAAACACTTATATTTTTTTTTATTGTCTTTCCTCCCTTTGAGTTCACTGGAGACCATTCTTCTTATGTCGATATAGACGAAGCCATATTCTTGTTGGCATCGATATAGTGGAGGCCAATATTCTTGTTGGAACTGATATAGTGGAATCCATCTCCTTTCCGATGTCAATTCAGTAGAGGATGATCCTCTTTTATGCATTGATACACTAGAGATCCATCCCCTTCCAACCATCGATATATATCGATGCAGGATCTCTATTTCTCTCTGATACAAAGTGTATCGACGATATTCTTCTATCTTCATCAATACACAATGTAAAAATAATATTCTTCTATATTTTCTAATACACAATTTATCAACGAGATTCTTCTATCTTCACTGGTACACAATGTATCGATGACATTCTTGTATCTTCTCCAATATACATTGTGTCGACGAGACACTCACATCTTGAGGTGTCTCTTATTTTCCTCCAACTCAAATCCTTTTTGTTTTTCACATTCAGCGGGTTCTTTTGATTTCCTGCTGATTTTAATTTACATCATGTTGTAGTTACAATTGAATATTGTAATAATCTTTGCAACTTTGTGTGTGTTGCTAGCAAATTTTATTACGCATACCATACCAACATGTATATTTTGTGCCTTTTGATTCTATAACTAACCTTGATCATGAAAGTGTCATTTATTGTTAGGTTGGTTAATTGCAACATATACAAGGCACAACTTGGCTCTAAATTGCATCTCAGAGAAGAATCGATACTTTTATTGTATACTCAGTGGCAAGTGCTCCAAACATCAGTTGATTGTTTTCACCGAATAATATTTCTTAGCTACTAATGTATGATGTTAGTTCTAATGGATGGATTAAGAGCATATATAACAAAGATGTTGCAGGAATTGATGGAACTGCATTTGAGCAAAGAAATAACGATAATGAGGTCTGAACTTTCATTAAAAAAATCCTTTGCTCGCAATTTTAGGTACTATTCAAAGTGGATTTTCACCCCAAAAATAGGCTAGTTGTTTTTTTTTATGGGATTATGATTCCAATTTCATTGACGAAATCAGAATCTGAGGCCCATAAATGCCAGAATGACTGCTAAGGATTTCCTTCCAGGTAAGACTCATTAACCATGACCTTCATTAAAAATGGATATACTCAAATGATTTAATTAAGTTGTAAGGTATCTCACTAGAATCCTCTCTCTTTTCTCTCCACGTTGCAAAAAAAGTGCCTCAATCAGAAATCGTATGAGAAAGTTATAGACTTTTGAACTCGGGTTCTTGTTGTTTCTTGCCATTAAAAGAAACACTTAGAATTTTTTTGATCATCTTCCTTCACCGAAGGAAATTTTGTTTCTTTCTACGATAAACCGAAGTAAATCTTGTTTCTTTTTCCGATACATTGGAGGTAATCTTGTTTATTTTTCTCATACAAAAGAGGTGATCTTGTTTCTAGCACCGATATAACCACATGTTCCACAAAAATTCCTTTTGTATTTTTTCCATAATGTTTGACTCCAGAACCCAGTTCATGCACTCCTTATACTATTGTAAAGGTATCATCAATCTTTACAAGTTCCTAGTTATAGGTTTTAGGATATTCCTCACTATTTATCTTGTATTTTCAAGTTCTCATATTGTTGTATTTTCATCAACCCGAGAACTCAATAACACAACATTTCAATGGGGAGGTCCATGAAACAACCATCACAGGGACCCTCCTATTTTTTCAAGTCTTTTATCATCTAGAAGAACTTAGAATTTCTTTGTGAAAGATTGAAATATTTGTTTTCTTTCTTTTTACTTATGATATTCATCATCCCTTGAACCACTAATACGCCTAGTGTCGGTGAAATAAATATATTTATCACCGATATGGTGGAGGAGATCACCCATTTCCCACAAATACATTAATTGTCGACGAAATCATCTCATCTTCGTTGATATGGAAATGGGGTCCAACACTTAGTTTTTTTATAAATTTATTTTCCTTCCTTTAGATGTCGAAGGTCAATCTTTATTTTGGCATTGACATACTGGAGTTCAATATTACTTTAGGCACCAACATACCAGAGCTGATCCTTCTTCTAGTGTCGATACTTCGGTGGAAAAATAAATTCTAACCTTCAATATAGTGGTGGGTCTCGTAAAACTACATTTCTTATTTTATCCATAACGTTCGACTCCTATACTTGTTTGATGTGTTCTTTATACCATTAGAAAGGTATTGTCGATATTTGCAACCTCCCAATTATAAATTTTAGGATATTACTCACTGGTCATCATATGTTTTCTATTTTTCATGATATCATATTGTCATCTGCACAAAATTCAATAACACAACATTGCAATGGGGGATGTCCATGAAACAACCATAAAAGGGACCATATATAAAACTTAGGGAAGTATATCCAAAATTATCACTCCATTGTCGATTAATTTATCCATGTTTAAATAGATTTTAATTTATATTTTGAAATTTCATGTATGGGAAACTCATGTATTTGGTGTTGAATGACACCCAGGCACCACCTCGACGAAGATCACATTTAGAAATATGAAGAAACAATGTGTAAAGGAGTAAAATACAAAGACATATTATCATATTTGCAAATGTGATCTACAACAAAGGATGATACACTAGCACAAAAGAAGCCACCAATAAAATAGAATCAAGATCGATTGGCAAGAGAGGGAGGAAAAATCTCATGGTAGATGAATATCAAGCAAAGAGGGAAAAGGGACCATATTAAAGACCAAGTAATATCAGTACTGGAAAGGGTAAGAGGAGATAAAGGAAAAGGGAAGCATGCAATAAAAATTCGAATTTCTATATCCCAACTTCTAATTTTCTTAAATTAATAAGAAACTAAATGTAGAAGGTAAAGAGTTTGTAATTGCTTATTGGGAATCTAGGAAGTCTCAAGGAATAGTTATCAAACTTGGTTATACAAACCCACAATGGCCCACAATCACTAAAAGGAAAAAATCAAAATAATAACATAAATAATGTATGATATATTAAATCATGAGAATTTTGTTTTCATTATTCCCTCATCATGCCATAGAGGATAACGACAAATTTTACAAATGGAAGGTCAAGAGTCAGGGAGGTGGAAGGCCACCAGTCAAGTTGAATTTCAATAAATAGGGGGATTGTATTTGAATTGATCGAGTTTGTCTCTTGTATATTTCATGTACTATTGTTGAAACTTTAATGAGGAGAAGCCTATTTGGCCAAGATATTTTTTGAAGAGCTGTGATTATTTTGTTGCACATGTTGTGGAATATTCTACTACATTTTGCTCGACACTTGGGTTGTGTAAGAATGTAATTCATATTGTAGAATATTCTTATGAATGTTTGTTGCATTCTTATTTATGCTCTTCAAGGAATATTACCTGAATTTGTGGGAATAGGACTGTACATGATTGTTTAAATGTTATACTATTATGGGTTTGTAGTTATTTAATCATATTCTTGCTTTTGCTTTGTGTGAACTATTTCTCGGGCCATTGACATGATCTTGTTTGGTTCTATGTTTTCTTTATGGTTACCCTTTTTTTCTGGATGCATGAAACTTAGATTATTTGCATTCCAATATTTATCTTAGAAACCATCATTGGTGAACTGGGCCACAACCGGTAAACCCCAAACCAGAAATGGCTATCGAGCTAGAATATGGATGGGTTCCCTATTCCAAATAGTGAGAGGTATAATTGGGACATCTTATCGAGGTTAACCCTTGATATTGATAAAGGAAAATTTCCCCACGTTAATAGAATTGGCACCAAAAGGAGGGCCAGATGTTACACACCAAATTCCCACACTACTAAGTGTTCGGCTTATGTATCACATTCTACAAAGTGTCTCACTTATGTATCACATTCTACTAAGTGTCTATTTTTCGCGCTACTAAGTGTCAAACTTATGTATCATGTCCTACTAAGTGTCTCACTTAAATGCCACAACTTTATCATCATGTGGGAGTACTTGTCATGTTCCCTGGACACAATTAATGAGAAATACATAATTTGGAGGTCGAAATGCTATTTTTTCCTTGATATTTTGGCCTTAATTGAGCTTCATCACCCCCCTTCCCATATACAAGGAGCGATAAAACCTTGATCATCACTCCCCCATAGTTTCCTAGGGATCGATAGTAGGGATGATTTTAGGGGCTAAATTTCGCTCGTTGGCTAATTTTCCATGGTTTTTCCAAAAACGAGATTCATTATTTTAAAAATAATTCATCCAAATTCTATAGGATAAAATTATTTTACCTAAAAAATAGCCAAAATTTTATAAAAACTATATAAAATCCTTAAAATTTTGAATATTTTTACGAAAATATTGCCAAACATTTATAGTTGGCATATGAAGGATTAGTAAGATTCGCCAAGGTTTCTACATTTAAAAAAAAAAATCCATCCTTAAAATCATCCCTGATCGATAGTCACTCTGTGAAAAGTTATGGGGGGTCGATGACGTTGTTGCAACCATTTTTCCTTGACTTGTGAGTTTGTTTTCGAGAGTTTGTAGTTGGTTAAGGGATTGGTTCAAGCTGTTAGGACCCTATAATTTATAGGGAAATCAGTATTCTGACTGATATCTATTTTAGGCATAACGCAGATTTCTCATGATGCATAGTGAAGATGTAAAGATGACAAAAAGCGCTCGACACTAACCAAGCATAAGCCAAGTACCTGCATGCGAACTTCAAAGCAAGTTAAAATTCCTGTGCATTTTAGGAAAGAAATTATGAATAGTTGGTTTGTATGGAAAAAAATTATATATTTCAAAGTTTTTGTTTTTTATTAACCTAAACATTGGCTTTGTTAGTCAAATTTGGCCTTTTTTAGCCAAAATTGACTTTCTTAGTTTTAGGCAGGGTTTTGGTATTTTTATTAAAAAAAATTAATAATAAAATGCACACAGGCTTAGCTCCCTGCTCCCCTCTCCACACTCCATGCGACCTGCATCCACAATACATAAGCCTAGTGCACCAAGTCAACACAATATACAAACCAACGACCAACGCCAAGCACAAGTGGGTAGCCTTGGGCTCACTTCATCGGAATACAATGTAACTATTGACATATATCAAGACTTATATATGTTTTCTCCTCGTGCATGTGGGATCAATCCCCAAAAATTTTAAAAAAATATAAAACGCAGCAAGTTCAACCCCATGCCAGGTGTCATGGCGACTGTACAGGTGTCCAAGGGATGTGGTATTGTTGTTTTTGGTTCTAAATCTCAGGCTGCATATGCCCACAAGGAGCATTGGCATATAATATCACAAGGCAGAGTCTTCAATGCAAATTACCAGGGAACACATTAAAATCTTGTTATACATATCACAGGTTTGAAAAGATTCCAAATGTCTAATGTTAAATTGAATGATGCCCTCAGGTGTTGAAATTTCATGAGAAGGGTATTCAAAATCCGAGCCTTTCAAACTTAATGTTGTTCAATAGCCCAAGATTCCATGGAGGGTGTCAAGAGTTCCTGTAAATTTATTTATTTATTTTTATTATTTTAATTGGGACCCCTAATGGACATATATCCGTCTATTGATGACAGACAAGAAATCTCTATGAATTGTCTCGGTTGCTTGATAAGGTCACCTACTACTTTGACAAGATAAATATGGAGGTGGAGGCACTGGAGTGGGTACAAGATCTGAAGGCGACTGCAAAGGTGTCCCTGAAACGGACTCATGTACTATGACCCCCAAGAGGTATATTAAGCCATGAGGAAATTGGATGAGACCCAAAGCAGGACTGAACCAATATCGGATATTGATTTGGTTGAAAATGGATACATGGATGTAGATGAGGAGGGAAAATTTAGCGCAGGACCGAAGATAATTGAAGAATTCAGAGGACCACCGACCTTCATCGTTACTCCAGAAATTGTGCCAAGGAGACCAACCTTTCCAGAACATAGCAAGAGCCTCATGGAGGCTCAGATGTCTCTAATTTATAAGCACAGTGATGAACAAACAAAAGCAAGGGCCATGCTTTGTGATATTTACCACCATGCTATTTTGGATAAATTTTCTATGGCACGGGATCTATTGCTCAATAAGTTTAAGATCTATGACAAAATTGGAGTAAAATAAAACTTGGGACTGATTTTAAATTTCTATGCAATATTGATGCACTGTTGATCATGGCAGAGTACCATACATTTCAACAAGAAGTGGCTATGTGTCCACCATCTACAATGATTTTAGTGGAGGATGCTACACATATTGTGCTAAGAATCACAAAGTTCTTGGAACCTGTTATGGTGGAGCTGCATGAGGCACTGGGATTAATTTGTCATTAATTTGAATGCATGGTCACCTGAGTTTATTTCTTTGTTTGTTCATCAACAGTTGGAAACATCTCTCCACAGTTTGAGCATAAAATCATGGCACTGTCGGAAACATTTTCCTTATTTTGAGCAGCTCGAGGATAGGAATAGGGTATAGTTGGTAGCCTAATGCATTTATAAAATGTTGAAAATGAACAGATGGAAGTCAAAGGGGCATTTGAATCAGTTAGTTACACATTTTAAGCACTAAATCAACAAGCAACTTTATCCTTGTTAAATAAATTCTTCCAATCAATGATTGTAGATAACTCCAAATTTAAGTAGAAAACATCGGGAAGCAGAGGATCGATGGAAGATAACAACTATGAGGAGCATTCCTATTCCAAGGACATTTCACTCCAACAACCTCAAGCATTCGACAAAATTTGCAGCCAATTTATTTTAGTTTATCTCTTATAATTTTGTTAGATTTTATTTTCAGCAAATCAAAAATAGTTTGGGGATTGTTTTGTTATAAAAACAATGTTTTTGAAAATATGTAGGGGTTGGAACCTGTTGAAGGAATATTTTCCCATTGTTGTAATGAGATCATAGAGCCTCCTTTCTTTCAAAACTATAGTAATACAAGATCAGTTGTCTCAGGATTCATGTGCCATATCTATGTGGTGACGAGCTTCTTCTGTAATTTGTTTTCTCTATTTCCATATGTTTTTCTTTCCTAATTATCTTACAAAAGTTTAAAGAACAAAATTTGTTGAAAGATACACTCTAATTCTTACTGTGGATAATATAAATGTTTTCTTCTGATAGTTAGTGGAAGAATTCTTCATTGTTTTGTTTCTCAAATTGATCCTTTCTCTTTTCTCCTATTTCACTTCATTCAAATTTACCGGATCCAGTAATATGTCTACCTTGCCCTGTTTCACTTTACCTTGATACTTCTGCAAATTGATCACTTTGGCCTCTTTGAATCTATTTCCCAATGGTTTTCCCTCATTGTTCCAACCAAACATTTCAAAAAACCAAAACCTTTGTACAGTAATAACTAGCCCAAAATCTATTATAAACAAATCTAGATCAAACAGATAGAGGCCTCTTTGAGTCTAGGAGGGTTAGATCCTAGACTCCAAGTGGTTTGATGTTACCTCCATGATTGCCTCCATATCCTTGGGAAAATTACAGAGTGCTAACATAGTGGCGACCATATTGGGGAAGAACTTTTAGGTTCTCCAGAAAAGTATATCAAGTTCATATTTGACTTTTGATGGCAAACATAAGCCAAACACAGGAAGGTTTGTACCATTCACCTAGCGACTCCATTGTTCAATATCCTGAGCTTCAAAGATCAAAGCGACTTCACTGCCAAAGAATACATATTTTAGAGAATTGACGATGATCCAAGATGACAGGTATGTGGAAAATCCTTTATCTAGTGAAAAGTTACAAACTTTGAGGGATGAGTTAGCAGAAATTCAGATTGATGAAAATTTCTCAACCTCGGTATTTCTTTGCTTGAAATCTAGCCGACTCACACATGAAGGTAAAAGTTGTTTTCTTGGTTTAGTTGCTGAAAGATTAGAAAATGAATTTGAACTATTGGATGTTCAAATTGAATCATATGATTTCCAAGATCCTAAACAGTTCTTGGAAATTTTTCCTCCTCCAAAAAAAGAAGAAATTGTTATACCATTTGACTTGCAGATAGAGGATGGTTATGAGCCTGATATTGTAGAGCTAGAATCAAGGTTCATCTGTTATGAAGAAATTGAAGAATTCATCTAGGATCAACTTGTCATTGAGATCTTAAAAGATATATCAATAAATTATGAATTTATGGATCCTGTAGCTGATTATATGAAGAATATTTCCAGTTCCATTGTACACATCCATCTACAATCTCCATTACATTGCACAACTTGGGTTTTCTGGACAAAAGCTCAAGTTGTTTCTCTAATTTTTTTAATAAACAGTCAAGAAGTCAATGTATATAAGAAGTTTCTTTACTTGATGCACTGGAATTATTGTATCATTTAGAACAACACAATTATCAGTATATTAGAGTAGGTAGGACTGTGCCAATAAGCTCAACATGATGAGCACTTATTTCAGTTTTAGTTTTTCATAGTTTTATTTTCAGTTTGGTTTGTATCCCTCATGTTTGGAATAGGTACAATAAATAGTCACAGGTTTCAGGTTGCAGTTTGGGAACAACCCAATGGAGACAGTTGGTTCGCACACTCAAAGTTCCTAGATTCTTGACACCTCATGTTGAGCTACCATCCCCAAGTGGAGACTATGTTAGGACCCTATCATTTATAGGGAAATCAGTATTCTAACTGATATCTATTTCAGGCATAACAAAGATTTCTCATGATGCATAGTGAAGATGTAAAGACGACATAAATCTCTCGACACTGACCAAGCATAAGCCAAGTACCAACACGCGAACTTCAAAGAAAGTTAAAATTCCTGTGCATTTTAGGCAAGAAATTATGAATAGTTGGTTTGTATGGAAAAAAATTATATATTGCAAAGTTTTTCTTTTTATTAACCTAAACTTTGGCTTTATTAGTCAAATTTGGCCTTTTTTTTAGCCAAAATTGGCTTTCTTGGTTTTAGGCAGGGTTTTGGTATTTTTATTAAAAAAAATAAAATAAGAAAAGACACAAAGGCCTAGCTCCCTGCTCCCGCTCCACGCGACCTGCATCCACAATACATAAGCCTAGCGCACCAATTCAACACAATATACAAGCCAATGACCAAGCGCCAAGAACAAGTGGGTAGCCTTGGGCTCACTTCATCATAATACAATGTAACTATTGGCATATTTCAACACTCATATGTGTTTTCTCCTCGTGCATGTGGGATTAATCCCCAAAATTTAAAAAAAAATATAAAACGTAGCAAGTTCAACCCCATGCTAGGTGCCAGGGCGACTATACATGTGTCCAAGGGATGTTATCTTGTTGCTATTGGTTCTAAAGCTCATGATGCATACGCCCACAAGGAGCATTAGCATGTAAGATCATGAGGCAGAGTCTTCAATGCAAATTACCAGGGAACGTGTTGAAATCTTGTTATACATATCACAGGTCTCAAAGATTCCAAATCTCTAATGTTAAATTGAATGATGTCCTCAGGTGTTGAAATTTCATGAGAAGGGTATTTAAAATCCAAGCCTTTCAAATTTAAGGTTGTTCGATAGTCCAAGATGTCATGGAGGGTACCAAGAGTGCCTGTAATTAATTTTTTATTATTATTGTTTTAATTGGGACCCCTGATGCACATATATCCGTCTATTGATGAAAGAAAGGAAAGATCTATGAATTGTTTCGGCTGCTTGATAAGGTCACCTGCTACTATGACAAGATAAACATGGAGGTGGAGGCACTAGAGCGGGTCCAATATCTGAAGGCGACTGCAAAGGTGGCCCTGAAATAGACTCTTGTACTATGACCCCCAAGAGGTATATGAAGCCATGAGGAAATTGGATGATACCAGAAGCAGGACTAAATCAGTATTGTATATTGATTTGGTTGAAAATGGATACATGGATGAATATGAGGAGGGAAAAGTTAGCGCAGGACGGAAGATAATTGAATCATTCATAGGACCACTGGCCTTCATCGTTACTCCATAAATTGTGCCAAGGATACCAACCTTTCCGGAACATAGTAGGAGCCTCATGGAGACTCGAATGTCTCTGATTTATAAGTACATTGATGAAAAAACAAAAGCAAGGGCCATGATTTGTGATATTTATCACCATTCTATATTGGATAAATTTTCTATGGCCCGAGATCTGTTTCTCAATAAGTTTTAGATCTATGACAAAATTGGAGTAAAATAAAACTTGGGACTGATTTTAAATTTCTATGCAAAATTGATGCACTGCTGATCATGGTAGAGTACCATACATTTCAATGAGAAGTGGCTATGTGTCCACCATATACAATGCTTTCAGTGGAGGATGCTACACATATTGTGTTGAGCATCACAAATTGATTGGAACCTGTTACGGTGCAACTACATGAGGCACTGGGATTAATTTTTCATTACTTTGAATGCATGGTCACCTGGGTTTATTTCTCTGTTTTTTCATCAACAATTGGAAACATCTCTCCATAGTTTGAGCATAAAATCATGGCACTGCTGGCAACATTTTTCTTATTTTGAGCAGCTCGAGGATAGGAATAGGGTATAGTTGGCATCCTAATGCATTTATCAAAAGTTGAAAATGAACAGATGGCAGTCAAAGGGGCATGTGAATTAGTTAGTTACACATTTAAAGCACCAAATCCGTAGGCATATTTATCCTCATTAAATAAATTCTTCCAAGATAAGTGGCCAATGGCAGATTCTTGGGCTTGATATTAGCAGAGGGTGAAGTCTTGATTCTAGCAACTTTGACAACAGAGAAACAAGTGGCACCTTGATTTGATATCCAATTTTCCAATCAGTGATTGTAGATAAATCCAAATTTAAGTAGAAAACACCTGGTAGTAGAGGATCGATGGAAGACAACAGCTATGAGGAGCATTCCTATTCGAAGGAGATTTGACTCCAACAACCTACAACATTTGAAAACATTTGCAACCAAATTATTTTAGTTTGTCTCTTATGATTTTGTTCAATTTTATTTTCAGCAAATCAAAAATAGTTTGGGGATTGTTTTGTTATAAAAACAATGTTTTTGAAAATATGTATGTGTTAGAACCTGTTGAAGGAATATTTTCCCATTATTATAATGAGCTCACAAAGCCTCCTTCATTTCAAAACTATAGTAATACAAAATTAGTTGTCTTAGGATTCATGTGCCATAGCTATGTGGTGAAGTTCTTCTTCTGTAATTTGTTTTCTCTGTTTCCATATGTTTTTCTTTCCTAATTATCTTACATAAGTTTAAAGAGTAGAATTTGTTGAAAGATACACTCTGATCCTTACTATGGATAATATAAATGTTTTCTTCTGATATTTAGTGGAAGAATTCTTCATTTCTTTGTTGCTTAAATTGATCCTTTCTCTTTTCTCCTATTTCACTTCATTCAAATTTACCGGATCCAGTAGTATTTCTACCTTGTCCTATTTCACTTTAGCTTGATACTTCTGCAAATTGATCACTTTGGCCTCTTTGAATCCATTTCCCAATGGTTTCCCTCGTTGTGCCAACCAAACATTTCAAAAAACCAAAACCTATGTACAGTAATAACTAGCCCAAAATCTATTAGAAACAAAGCTAGATCAGACAGAGAGAGCCCTCTTTAAGTCTAGGAGGGTTAGATCCTAGACTCCAAGTGGTTTGATGTTACATCTGTGATTTCCTCCACAGCCTTGGGAAAATTACAGAGTGCTAACATGAGCTATATTATATTCAAGGCAAAGTCAATCTTTTTGGTTGATCCAAATCCTCTTTTGACCACATCCATTCCTAAAAATTGTCCTATGGTTGTGATACCTCAAGGCCTATAAAATGAAGGCCATGCTTGAGTGAAAAAGGGGAGAAATAATTTCAGATTATCGGACATCTAATCTTGAGACATTCAAGAAGGGAGAGATAATTTCAGAGTATCATACTTCTGATCTTAATTGTGTGAGATCCAAAGGGCCGGATAGGAGAGATTGGAGAAGTTGTTGCAACGTCAAACTTGAGATTGTAAGTGCTTCTATTTTGTTGGATTTCCATTAATACATAACTTAGCCTATTGCTCTCATGTCTATGCGTTCAAGTGTATGCAGGTCTATTATTGTTATATTCATCATATATATATATATATATCTATTTTCAATTAAAAATATACTATGGAAGAATGATTTTTCTCTTTTTTCTGTGTAGGTATTTTCTTGTGACTAGGAGCTTGGACATCAAGATCAAAGGATGGAGCAACGAGGACAACTATGGTAAAAAGGTAAGTCATCTATGTATTCCTTCTCAGTCTAATTATCAAAATAGGTGTAAGAGGAAAGTAGTTCACCATTTGTTTTCTTTTGTCTTAGATCAAGAGGGGTCTTGATCCAAGGGGGGTTTCACCTGTTCACAGGGGAAACTTTACCATAACATAAAATTGGTGACTCCACTGGGGAGAATCTCTTGATTTTTCCTAGGTTTATATCTTTTGAGTTTTGATTGTTACCTAATATTTTTGGTTTTGTTTCTTCTTCTTTGTTCTCTCTCCTTCCCATATCCTCATTGGGAAGCTCTCCCAGCCAAATATCTGACCCTATCTCAGATCTAGGTAAAGATTGAATTTTTTAACTACTTTACAGGAGTCATATCCCCCAATAAGGGACTCCAAGGTGATAATACCCTATTCATCTCCCCCCATAGTGGCTTAGGGAGAGAAATTCACTCTGTTTGCATGGTTACAAGAGCAATAGTATCTGTTCTGAGTGAATTTGGAGCTTGTTTTTCCTCTATTTTGTCATATTTTTATTTGAGGCGTCCTCATCAAAGTCTTTCAGTTCTCTATAAGGATTTGATTGCTTAGGATCCAATGGTCATCATTGGATTAATCCTCTTTGAGTTTTTATTTCCGAGTTTGTTAGAATGCACATCACCATCTTGGGTTAACTGTGATACTTAGATTGTGTCTTTGGAATATTTGGATTGAATGTCACTTGTTGTTGATCTTTAATGTTTTGAACTTTGTTTCAAATTTATAAAATTGATATTTTTACTTTGAATTCAATTCTCATTTTTTAATTGAAAAATCCACTCATGTTTTGGGATTCTACTTGTTTATGACCTCTTATAAAATTGGTTTCTTGTTTTGAGTGGAAAGTATTGCTCGATTTCTTTCATTTGAGTTGTTTTGATGCTTGTCGACCTACTCAATTGAAGTTTTTGGTTTGCATTATTTTTTCATGTGACCCTTTGTGTTTTCATTTAGTTCTTTTCATCTCATTTGAAATAAATAAGGCAAAACAAGTTGCATTAAGAATTTTCATTTCATTTGAAAGCACTGGAAAACCAAAAAAGTGATTTCATTCTAGTTAGTGGGTGGAGAATTTTCGAGCTTGCATTTTAAAGCCAAGAATTATGTATCCTACAGTTTCTTTGACTCATATATAAAACACCTTTTGCATTCAAAGAGTAGTTCATTTTTCTTGCATTCAATTTTACTCTTGTTTCTTTCCTTGAGACCTCTTTCTCCATTATGTAGATAGGCTTCATCGAATCTAAAGATTGCATTCCATTCATTTTTTTTTATTTTGAAGTCTTCTTGGAGTCAGAGTGATAACACCATATAGTTCACTTCCATTTATGATTTTGAGTAAAAACATCCATAAAAGGAACAAGGTACCTAATATAAAATCAACTAGACATTTTCTTTAAGAGAAAATGAACACACGTCTAGATTGTAGGGTGGAGAGTAAATTCTCCAAGGCCACTGAAACAAAACTAGGAACACTAATGAGCGAAAATCCATTAGTAATGTGAATTGTTTATTGGGAAATATCCTCTAACAAAAGAGTCAAGAGGTAGGATAAGTCAAGAAAAGTTCTTCGATCGGTCCCCAACACTCTCTCTCGATGGGGTTATGTGAATAAAGGGGGAAATCTTAGTAGTGGAAAGTCCTCAGGGTGACACCAATATTTGAGTTACTTCAGGTATAAGAAATTTTTCTTACGTTCCCTACACATTCACAAAGTCCCTCTCCCATGACCGTTCCACCCAAATACCAAGGTCAAAGTGGTAGCCCTAGTTGTTTTTCCTAGGTTACCTTCATAGATGATTGAAGTGGTGGTACTATCAGTACATGATATAGACATACAACACATAAATTTGGTTCCTTAGGAGGGTACTTGGTTTCATCTGGTACTTTCACCTTTGGAATTCCATTACGGAGTTATTGTGGGTAACTGTCTCTCATTTCTTCATTGATGTCCTCATCTATCGTCTTTGAAAGATCCTTTCTTTCTCTCTATTACAAGAGAGTTGTTTTCTTTCTCTTATATTATAGGGACTTTGGTAGTGTATTCTCTTTGATTTAGCTGACCCTAGGTTGACTCTGTGTCTATGGAAATATTTTCGGATCCTACCAATCAAGGAGCCCTTTTGCATGGGGATCCTCGTCCTTTTCCTTATTTTGGAAATATTGGTCCTCCTTACATTGCTACATTAATTCTTCTTTGATTCACTATAGGGTTACAGGTATGGTTTTTTTACACTCTGGTGATCCCAAATGATCATGGTGCCTCGAATGCAATCCCTCCACCTCAAGAAACAAAAAACTCATGTTGACCATTTTCCTTCTTTACTTGTTAGGTATTCTTTCCTTTCTTCATCTATTCCTAGTGAAAGTCGTGATGCTAGTTACTAGGTGGATAAGAATAAGAAGAAAAGGAAGAACAAGGAGAAGAAAAATAAGCAACTTGGAAATAAACCAACCATTGTTAATCATGTTGTGAGTGTTGATAATGTTGTGAAGCCTAAGAACATAGGTCACAAACCAAATTTCCCTTGTAGGATTTGTAAGTGTGATTACCTTCTTAACCATTGACCTAGTATTCCAAAGGTTTTAGAAGTGTGGTCTCAGAGTTCCCCACAACCCGTGTCACTAACCTTTGTAGGTTATGCTAGTGATGGTTTGTTGAACAATGATAATAAGGTTGGGGGTAAAAAAGGTTCAAGTTTCATTGTAAGTTATGTAAGGGAAGTCATCATACTTAACATTTCCCTCGTATAGAGGAGGCTTCACAATTGTGGGAAGAAAGTGCCATTGCCCAACAACAACCTTCAGTTGCTTCCCCTACCCTACCTTTGCTTGATGGAGTGGTCAATATGATTTGATATTCGATTGACCCCACTCTTCCTTCAAAGAATGAATTGAATACCAATGATGTTTTCTTTGTCAGTTCAAATTGTTTCGGACAAGGGGAAATTCTGTCCATTTCAACGGAAACCCATCCAAGTATTGAGATCATTTCCTTTGATTGGAATAGTCTAGTAGAACATCATATTCCTTTGATTACCCCTTTCTCTATAATTGTGAAAGTTGATGAGAAGTACATATTTCACACTATTTTATATGAAGGGGCCTCTATTAGTATTTTATTCTCAACTACTTAGCAATATTTAGGTTCTCCAGATCTTGTGCCAACCACTAATCATCTACTAGATTTTAAAAGAATACCTAGTGAACCTTTAGGGATCCTTCCTCATCTACCCATCACCTTGGGAGGGAAAAATGTCAATATTGATGTCATGGTAGTCCAAATCCCCTTGGATTTTAATTTTCTCCTTGGGAGAGACTATGTCTATGCTATGAAAGTTTTAGTGTCCACACTCTTTTGAGTGATGCATTTTCCCCATGATGGGAGCATAGTGACCATCGATCATATTTATTTTGTTAGTCCTGATCATTGTATGATTGTTGACCATCCAAATTCCCTAAATTTTCCTTACATTCAAGTGGTTTCTCCCCCACCATAGGTCAATTATCTGGAATTACCTCCCATTCCTTCAATTGCTAATGAGAAGGATCATCTCGCTTTATGCTCATATTCTTTGGATTTAGTTCCAATAGTTTGTTGGAGATACTTCACACACACCTAGGATTTCTTTTTCCTAAGGTTTTCTCTATGTTTATTATTCATTATTTAGTCTCCTATAGTTTATGGAGAATATTCCTTTTCCTACATTCTAGGAGAATATTCTCTTCAGTTCATGCTTCAGTTTGATTAGTTGAGTGGAGTCTAGATGCCACATTCATTTCATCACCATGAAACATTGGTATCATCACCATATAATGCACATTTTCATTGGGATTATCACCATACTAATGCCTTACTCATGATTCCTTGATCTCCTCCTCACTTCATTATGTTTTAGTCAGTTAACTAAGGACTGAGAGACTAGTTAAATCATACTAAGTGGAAGTTCACTCTCGTAACTGTCGATCTGTGTACATATCACTCTAGACTACCACTGTGGTGCATTGAATTCTCTTCCAATGTGCATAGGTGATTTATACAGAGTATATCATGTGTAAATTATCATTCATTCATTAGGTTAATGCAAATTATTTGATTCTCACTCTCTTGTTTCCATCTTTTCTCTCTTCTCTACAAACTGTGTATGTATTCTTTCTAGATAGATCTTATTTGTGTAGGTTCATCCAAATTTACATGGTATCAAAGCTGACGGATTTCTAGGAAAAAGACACACCATATTCATTTTTATAGGAACCGAAGATTGAAGATAGCGATAAAAATGGAATTTCCAAAAGGATTCATTCTTACACCGTACAATTTATTTTCATGGAAGGACAAGATGATAATGCATCTTCGAAGCATAGGATTATACAGGTTAACCATGGACACAGAGACCGAACCCACATCATCCATAGAAAAATACAAGTATCTGGATTAGATGGATGAAGTGTTTGGAACTATTTTTAGTCTCATTTATCTTGAGCTCCTCTTTCACATATCCTCTTGTAAAACCCCTAATGAAGTTTGGACCACCATGGAAGGAATTTTTGGAAAACAGGATGCGATGAGGGGACATATACTTGAGGTGGAATTTCTCACTTTGGAACCAAAAACCTTTGACAATATCCAATATTGTTTTACCAAATATAAGGATTTATTGTCGCAACTCAAGGCTTGCGGGGTTTATAAATATAAGGAGGAGAAACAAATGTTTCTTACCATTCTCTCCAAACTTGGTTTGGAATACTCAGTGTTTGTATCCACATTTCATTCAGTTAGGCTCACCTTTGGAGCTACTTGGAAAATTCCTTCTCTTGAGGTCTTTATTGTGTCTTTGAAGCAAGAGAATAACAAGCTCATCAAAATGGGAAAAATAAAAGTCCCAAAAGCGCATGCACTTGTTGTGCAAGATAGTAGCAATCACCAAAATCATAAATCTAAAAACCAAGACAAAAGGAAGGCACATGCAAATTCAAAGAAGGAAGGGTACTCAAAGCCCTTCAATGATTCCTCCAGATCCAAAGGTGGAAAGGGAAGAAAAGGGGAGAAATGCACTTAATGCCATAAAGGATTCCATTTAGAATCCACATGTATGAAGAAATAGATAGATCAAATGGCCCAAATAATTCAACAAAAAAACCTTGGAGATCACATCCCCGAGGGTGCCAAGAAGAATAAGCCATAAGATTAAAATCCCAAGGAAGGTAATTCTAGCCAAGCTTTGATTGTCATCAACTCCTCTCTCAATGCTTGGATTGTAGAATCAAGTGCATAAAACCACATTGAATCCACAAAAGAAGTCTACTCTTCCTTGGACACATGAAAAGGTAATCCTATTCCTATGGGGGACAAATTTCCAGTCGAGCTCACCGACAAAGGAAGAGTTGAACTCACAAATGGGAGCTTTGAGAATGTGCTACATGTTCCCAAACTATCTGTCAATCTTCTCTCCATGTATCAAATGAAAAAATATGGCACCGGAAAGAGATTAATATTCACACCTGATGCTATGGATATATATGACATGCAAACCAATTCCAAAGTTTCTACTGGTGAGGTGAATCATCAATCTAGACTCTACACATTTTCTGAATTTATTAAACTATATTTTGCATTACTAATTACCCATGTTGATGAAAATAGTAGGATATGGCATGAAAAGTTAGGGAATTTAAATTTCATATATATGCAACAACTTAGAAAGAAGGGAATGGTCTATGGTCTACCTGACATCCACTTCTCCAAAGGAATTTGTGAGGGATGTGTTCTTATAAATCACCCTTAATCAAAATTTGACAAAGGAAAGACTCAGAAGGCTTCCTTTCCTTTGGATCTGATCTATAGTGACCTCATGGGCCCTTTTTCACATCCATCAATCAGTAAATCAAGGTACGTGCTAATTTTTTTTGATGATTTATCACACTTCACATGGACTTTCTTTCTCAGGAAGAAATCTGAGGTCTTTAAACACCTCAAATATTTCAAATCCCTTGTTGAGACACAGTCATGAAATAAGATTAAATTCCTCTGAAAAGATAATGGGGGGGAGTATGTCAACCATGAGATATATAATATTTTTCTTGAGGTCAGGATTCAGTTACATCACATGGTTCCTTATACTCCGCAGCAAAATGGAGTGGTTGAGTGGAAAAATAGATCCCTGAAAGAGATGGCATCACGCATGTTGCATGAAAAGTCACTTCCACAGAGATTATGGGATAAATAAATTAGTTGTGCAAATTACATCCAAAATAGATCTCCCCATAGATATGTCAAGGATAAGACCCCCTATGAGGCTTGGAGTGGCCTAAAACCGAAAGTGACCCACTTTCGTATATTTGGTTCCTGTGCATGGGCCAGGATTCCCTCTAAGAAGACGAAGGAACTTGATCCATAGAGTACAGAGTGTATATTTGTTGGATACCCCGACGGTGTGAAGGGATACAAACTCATTGATCTCTCCTCATACCATCTCATCATTGAGTGTAGTGTCCAATTCGTGGAAAGTATCTCACATGTACCTCAACAACCGCATGTAGACATGTTTTTTCTTCCACCTGTTAGAGATGATGAGCATGCACATGCCGACTCTTCTTCAGATGAGAGTTACAATTCAGATATAGATTCAGTACAATTAGATGCAGAGTTTGTGCATGCAGATGCAGTTGCAGAGCCAAATTTGAGGCCCAAGTGGGCCAAGACTACTCTTCAGGATGCAGGAGATCTTGTTGGGGATCCATATGATACCGGGAGGACTCGATCTGATTTTGAGGAGCCTCCTCTTTCACTCACTTCCATTGAATCGATGCCACCCAAGAATATTTTCTTGGTTTAGTCTTCATATCCACAGTCCTATGGCAAGGCCGCTAGGAATCCCTTTTGGGAATCTTCCATGCAACAAGAGTACAAATCCCTCCTTGAGAACCATACTTGGGATTTGGTTCCCCTTCCTCCAGGAAGGAAACTTTTCAAGTGTAGATGGGTCTACATGACCAAGAGCGCGGTGGATGGACAGGTTAGCAGATACAAATCCAGGCTAGTTTCCAAAGGATTTTAGAAGGTGCATGGCATTGACTATGAAGAGACCTTCGCTCCAGTAGTGAAGATGGATTCCATATATTTGGAACTTTCCATTGTGGTAGCCAAGGGATGGGAATTCCATGAGATGGACGTGAAGAATCCATTTCTTCACAAAGATCTCTCCGAAAAGATCTATATGGAGAATCCCCAAGGCTTCATGCAAGATTCATCTTTGGTCTGTCGACTGAAGAAGTGTCTTTATGGCCTCAAGAAGGCCCAGAGGGCATGGTATGCCAAGATGGACTCCTACATATTGTCACATAAATCTGTATTTTTCGAGTTAGACCCGAATGTTTACATGCTCAGGACGATCGATTCACTTCTACTCATAGTTTTTTATGTTGATGATTTTATGATCAGCGGTTGCTTAACTTCAATGATTCTTGTAGTCAAGAGGATTATGCACAACATGATCTTGATGATGGACATGGGTCCACTATATTTATTCCTTGGAATAGAGATCAGTCAAGATGCATTAGGCATCAAACTGTCTCAGGCCAAGTATGCATGATATCTCCTCGAGATATTTCACATAACACATTGCAAGTTTTCCCCGACCCCCATCCTATCAAGAGTCAGACTTGAGGATGGAGGGGACACTCCACTGGTGGACAACACACTATACAGATAGCTAGTGTGTATCTTGCTATATCTCACACACTCCAGACCAGACCTCTCCTGTGTAGTTGGAGAAATCTCCAAGTTCATTCTAGATCCGCATGAGCTACATTGAAAGGTTGCAAAGCGTATCCTTCGATACATACAAGGCACCATCACCTTTGGGATTCACTATGCAGTAGACTCTATATTGGACCTCATCGGGTTCACTAATTTTGACTGGGATGGCGATAGAATTGATCACAAGTCCACTTATGGTTAGTCACTCAGTCGGGGTTCCAGGCCCATCTGTTGGTTGAGCAAGAAGCAGGTTGCTATTTCTCTATATTCAGTTGAGGAAGAGTACAAAGGGGTAGTTAACATATTTAGCCTATGTGGATACAACATTTTCTCACTGAGTTGGGAATTTAGTTTCATCATTCGATCATCATTTGTTGTGAAAACTAGAGCACTTTGAAGTTCTGTAGAGATCTAATTCAGAGGAAGTGGACGAAGCACATCGAGATCCAAATGCACTACATCAGGGACTTAATAAATGGGGGTATCATCAAATTGAAATTCTTTCCTTCAACAGAATAGACTATAAACATCTTCACCAATACCTTCTCTGAGCAGAAGTTCCATTATTTATGCAATCGTCTTGGAGTGAAGGACACAGTTGACTAGCAACTGACATTTCTTCTTTTACATACATTGTACCTTGAAGGAGGGGGGGGTTCCCATGAGTTTTTCCCTCTTTCCTCCTTTATTTTAGTGTATCTTTTGTATTTGGGTACCTAACATGGGCTCGTTGTCAGGACCCGGTTTTTATTTTCACCATAGTGATGTTCAGGGGGGGGTGTTGGAGATACTTCACACACACCTATGATTTTGTTTCCTAAGTTTTTCCCTATGTTTATTATTCATTATTTAGTCTCTTGTATTTTAGGGAGAATATTGTTTTTCCTACATTCTAGGAGAATATTCTCTTTAGTTCACACTTCAGTTTGATAAGTTGAGTAGAGTCTAGATGCCACATTAGTTTCATCACCATGAAGCATTGGGATCATCACTAGCTAATGTGAATTGTCCTTGGGATTATCACCAGACTAGCGCATTACTCATGATTCCCTATTCTCCTCCTCAATTCAATCTATTTCAATCATTGAACGCAGGACCGAGAGACTAGTTAACTCATACTAGGTGGAAATTCACTCCCATAAATACTGATGTGTGTCCAGATCACTCTAGACCACCACTATGGCACAATGGATTCTCTTCTCATGCACATTAGTTGATTTATATAGAGAATATCATGTGTAAATTATCATTCATTCATTTGGTTAATTAAAATTCTTTGATTCTCACTCTTTTGTTTCCATATTTTCTCTTTTCTCTGCAAACTATGTATGCATTATTTCTAGCTAGAGCTTATCTGTGCAGGTTTATCCAAATTTACACAGTTGACATGGTAACTCCCTCCCTAAGGACATTGGATCCTGTTCTCCCCCCTGTTGATCATAGTGAGTCTCTTGAAATTTATTCCTTCCAAAGAATTATTATTTTGTGTGATGAATACCTCTTGGAAGCCATGGTCAAGGTTAATTAAATAGACCCACATGAGCATAGTTTGCTTTCTGTGTCAAGATCGTTAACAATTGAAACAAATAACCAAGAGAATAGTTCATTATCTGTGTCAAGATCATTGAAAAATTAAACAAAGCCCCCTCCAATTAATTTGAGTCTTCCACCAGATCTTGTACCTAAACCATCATTGCATCCCCCTGTGTCATTTCAGCCTCTTTATTCCTCCCTCTTTGGTGAACCTATTCGTATTAGTATCCAAGAATCATTTTGGGTGCAGAAGAAGATTTGGTGGATGAAACGAAGCTTGGGGGGAATGTCTCCATCCTTTAGACATTATGCTGGAGTTAAAACATTAGCTTCTTCCAATCATGAAGGGGTAAAAGTACCAAGCTTTGGACATCATGTTGGGAATAAAACTCGTTAATGTGTATCACCCGAGTATAGTTCAATTTTTATTTCAAGCTCATTTAAAAATGAAGCCAAAAACCCAAGCATAGTTTATTTCTCTATTTCGAGATTGTTTAAAAATGAAACTGGCACAGTTTTATCCTATGTTTCAAGATTGTTTAAAAATGAAACCAACTATGAGCATAGTTCATTGTATGTGTCAAGCTCATTAAAAAATGAAAAAAACACACATGAGCATAGTTTATTCTCTATTTCAATCTCGTTAAAAAATGAAACAGATACCCATGAGCATAATTCTCTTTATGTGTCAAGCTCATTAAAACATGAAACAAATAACCATGAGCATATTTCATTGTCTGTGTCAATCTCATTAAAATATGAAATAGACGCCCCTCCATTTTAGTCGATTCTTCTACCAGATATAGTACTTGAACCTTCATTTCCTCAGCTTATGTCAATTGATTATGTTTCTTCCTCCCTCTCTGGTTAAACTATTCCTATTAGTAACCAGGAGTCTAATAGAGTGCATAAGAAGAGTCAGTGGATGAAAAGAATATTGGGGGCATGTCTCTGACCTCTGGACATCATGTTGGAGTTAAGCCATTAGCTTCTCCTAGGGGAAAAGTACCAACCTTTGGACATCATGTTGGGAAAAAATACACATATGGGTATCACTCAAAGTACCAACCTCTAGAAATCACATTGGGAAGAAAATCATCAATGGGAACCAATTCTAAGCATAGTTCATTTTTTGTTTCATGCTCATGTAAAAATGAAGAAGAAACCTCGAGCACAGTTTCATTCACTATTTCAATATCGTGTAGAAATGAAACCAACCTTGAGCATAGTTCATTCTCTATTTCAAGCTTGTGTAAAAATGAAGAATAAACCCCGAGCATAGTTTCATTCTTTGTTTCAAGCTCATTTAAAAATGAAACCAACCCCGAGCACAATTTCATTTTCTGTTTCAATCTCGATTAAAAATGAAACCAACCCCAAACATAGTTTCATTTTCGGTTTCAAAATCATTAAAAATGAAACCAACCCCAAGCATAGTTTCATTCTCTATTTCAATCTTGTGTAAAAATGAAACCAACCCCAAGCATAGTTTCATCCTTTGTTTCAATCTCATTTAAAAATGAAACCAACCCTGAGCATAGTTTATCCTCTGTTTAAAGCTCATTTAAAAATGAAACCATCCTTGAGCACAATTTTATCCTCTATTTCAAGCTAGTTTATAAATGAAACCAACTTGAGCAGAGTTTCATTCTCTGTTTCAATCTCTTGTAAAAATGAAACCAACCCTGAGCACAATTTTATTCTCTGTTTCAAGATTGTGAAAAATGAAGCAGAGACCTTGAGTACAGTTTCATTCTCTGTTTCAAGCTCATGTAAAAATGAAGAAGACACCTCAAGCATAGTTTCATTTTCCGTTTCAATCTCATGTAAAAATGAAGAAGACAACTGGAGCACAATTTCATTCTTTATTTCAAGCTCGTTAAGAAATGAACTGTTTGGAGTCTATTTTAAGCTCTTTTTAGACTCTCTAAGCATGAAAATATTGTCAAGAAAACTTGTTTATTTTCACACTCATTAAAAGGATTTGAAAGGGAATCTATTCGGTGTAACTTTAACCCTTTTTCAGACCGAATGTACTAATTATGAAAAACGAATACTCTAGTCAACCTCGAATAGAAGAGTTATCCCTTGTATTGTTTTATACTTTTTCGGGCTCTGGAGACTAAATTTATGAAAAAGAATAAACTTAGAGTATTATTTAAATTTATTTTTAGACTCTCTAAATGTGAAAATACCACGATTTTATCTTCTTTGGGCTCATAAAATTATGCAATGAAGGACCCATATGTAATTTAACCCCTCCTTCAAGTTCGTTAAACATGTGATGAGGGACTCATCGAAAATGAGCTATACCAAGCATTTGTTATCCTCCTCATACTCATTACAAAACAAAGAGGTACTCATTCTTCATGGTGGGGGCAGGAATTTCAGGGAAGTGGGTAAAGTTTTGGAAAGCATTATGGAAATTGGTTGTTGTCACCCTTGAACATGGCACATTTTTGCGTCTTGTCTTACAATTGGGTAATTTTCTTGTCTTTGAGTCATACCAATTCTATGTGCCATCATACTCCTTTGGCTCACCTGAAGAGTTCCCTAGTTATCTTGACACTATGTTTTGGTCTATCTCTCAATCGTGTTAATGTTTCCACATCATTTGTCATGCCTCAAAATTCTCAAGGGAATTTTTTTCGCAAGTCCACCACTCTATATTCTTATCAACCTTCATTCTTGTGTCAGTTTGTACTCATTTGATCTATCATATTACATAACTTTTCTGTGTCAGTTTCGTGTCAATGATGGGGGAAACATCATGGCCCTCCTTCGACGAGTATGTTCCTATCGACTTCAACAAATTATCCAGGAATTAGACTTAGAAACTAGTTAGTACCTTGGAACCTACATGCCTCAATGGAAGGTATGCTTGTCTTTGATAGTAGGTTTACATCATTGGGCTCTAATCGAATGATTCTACGAATTTTCAACTTCAACTCATTTTTTCACATTCATTGGAATGTACTAGGGTACCTTGGGATTCATTGTCATCATTGGTGATTTACCTCACACTTGTTAACGATATGCATCAATGATCGTTAATCAAGTGGTTTCTACCATGTTTGACATTAGGACATATATTCACATTACTATATTCGTACCATTTCAGGATCGAGACAAAGACCCTGGGAACTCCTCATACACCCAAGATGCGATGGAAATGATTTTACTACTTAGAATATTCCAGTATGGTCATCATGTTGGTGATCTCACTGATATATATGATGTCACATAAATCCACTTTGTATTGGTCCGTGGCTATGTTTTTCCATACCGTATCTCCATTGTGTATTCTTTCGTGGCTATGACCTTATCGCATAATGCAAGGTAGGGATCCACATTGTCTTTTTGGTGGCCATATCCTTAGTCAGTGCTTTCATGGATCCAGAGTGTATTGGTCATCGACCATGCTTTGAGTCAAGTTTATTTAGAGCATGAGTATTCCTACCTCGGGGATGATAAGTATATATTGTTTGATGTTTTCTTGTAGCTTTCACCTGACTCTCCTATACCAACACCTTTTGCACACGTGTTTGTAATGTAATTCAACCATCATTTTTTCTTTTGACCTCATACTTTAGGGGGCATATTTTACGCACCAAATTCCCACACTACTAAGTTCCCCACTTATGTATCACACTCTACTAAGTTTCACACGTATGTATCACATTATACTAAGTTTCACACTTAAATGTCACAAATTTATCATCATGTGGGAGTACTTGTCATGTTCCTTAGACACGATTGATGATAAATACATCATTTGGAGGTCGAAATGGTACTTTTTCCTTGAGATTTTGGCCTTAATTGAGCTTCATCACCCCACTTCCCATATACAAGGAGTGATAAAACCTTGATCATTTATCCTCAAGAGTGTCCTAGGGATAGATAATCTTCTTTTGAAAATCATGGAGGGGAAATGAAGTTGTTGCAACCATTTTTCCTTAATTTGTGAGGTTGTTTATGAGAGTTTATAGTTGGTTAATGGATTGGTTTGAGATATCTCCTATTCAAGGCAAGGTCAATCTTGTTGTTTGAGCCGAATCCTATTTTGACCACATGCTCTCCTAAAAATTATCCTATGGTTGTGATACCTCAAAGCTTGTATAATGAAATCCATGCTTGAGTGAAAAAGGGGAGAGAGAATTTCAGAGTATCATACTTCTGATCTTGAGACATTCAAGAGGGGAGGAGAATTAAGAGCATCATTCTTATGATTGTGTGAGATCCAAAGGGATGGATATGCGATCTTGGAGAAGTTGTTGCAACGTTAAACATGAGATTGTAAGTGCTTATATTTTGTTGGATTTCCATTAATAGATAACTTGGCATATTCCTCTCATGTTTATTCAGTCAAGTGTGTGCATGCCCATTATTGTTAAATTCATCATACATAGATCTATTTTAAATTAACAATATAGTGTGGAATAATGAGGTTTCTCTTTGTTCTTTGCAGGTATTTTCTTGCACCTGGGAGATTGGACATCAAGGTCAAAGGATGGAGAAACAAGGACAACTATTGTAAAAGGGTAATTCACCTATCTCTTCCTTTTCATTCTAATTGTCGAAATAGTTCTGAGAGGAAAGTAGTTCACCATTTGTTTTCTTCTATCTTGGGTCAAGAGGGGTCTTGATCCAAGGGGGATTTCACCTATCCGCAAGGGGAACTTCACCATAACACCAGATGAAAATGCTTCCCACATGGATTTGTTTCAATTAAATTTTTTTAACTAGCCCATGCCTTCTCTCCATATATTTGTATGGGATGATCCTTGAGTCTTCCAAGACCCTCCAGGGGCATCTCAATCTAGACAATTAATCTCTTGTCAAACTCAAAATTCGATGATGAAAGGAATGTGTTTTCATTCATGCTTCTCAACCAGCTTAACATTACATGATAGATTCTTATAATTGTTTGGGACAATGAAATATGTTTATTATTCATCCTCACATTAGAAGGACAAATTAAATCCTAGTTTAGGACATTACCAGTGAAATCAATACATATCTAGAAACAATTCATGGAAATATTTATCACTTCTCATGTAGATTATGATTATTATGAACTCTTTAATGAACTTGATAGAATATGTATGCTAAAAAATGAACCTTCGGATGATTTATTTCAAAGAGTCATGCATATTTATTGTAGATTTCCTGAAAGTGACAAACCCTCCGAAAAATAAATATTTGATTGGTTTTCATATCTTGTCTCTATTCCTAAAGGGGACAATCTGGATTATCAAAATATATCTAATTCACAAGTTTTGGATCTGCATAATGAATATTCAATCACCTCCCATCCTAGAGAAATATTTTCAAACCTATAGACCATGTTATCTTACCCTCTGATATATGATACTCTGCAATCTAATTTCAAAAAGTAATTTAAGGGAAATTTTTCAAAATATGTTTTCAAACATGTATCGAATGAAGAAACATTTCATGAAAATTTTGTATATTCGAATGATAATTTAGCACTGGGAAACATAGTGACTATATCCTTCATGGAAAATTATGATTTGATAATGGAATATAGGGGATACATGATTTCTAATCAGCACTCTGTCACAACTATGGGGGAATATTCACCATAAATATAAAACCCTTAGACCCATAGTGGGAACAAACTAGTGTCTTTCCTTTAAAGAATCATGAATACACTTTGGTCTGTAAAAAATATCCCACTGAGGAAATCCAATCAATTTTAGAATCTGCAGATCTCTTTTCTCTTTTTACAGATATTTTTTATGATGATCTCTCATGTGAGAATCCACATGTTTATCATGAAGTGAAATATTTACATGTGTCTTCCAATGCTATAATACTAAATGATAAATGAGAACAACAAGATTTTTAAGCTTTGATTGATCAAATAATTGTTCTTAATGACATTCCATCCTGGATGCACAATTTCGAAAGCCCTTTTAAATTTAAATTTATGGAACACATAGAAACACATTTTGATCATGTTAACCCTATTTTCAATGATTATTTTTTTGTTCTGAAATTGAATGTGAGCACTAATATATCATTCATTGATCCTATGCAATCTGAAAATTTTGATCTCAATACACATATTTTAATGACAAAACAAACAAGGAATGAAGAGAACAATGAGTTTCCATATCCCCATGTGGAAATCACATCAAATACTCATCCCATCACCATGCAAGACAAAATAAAAATCAAGCTAATCCAAGAAGCACTATCACCTAAATCTTCTCCAAAATCAAAAGTTAATCTTCAAGGTTATATGTATTACACATCCTTGGTTTCAGTTTCAATACTCCAACACTCCTCAAATAATTTTGATGATTTTATAGGAGAGAAATTGGAATCATCCTTTGATCAACATTTCTCTCAAACTACTAGATACAATTGTCCCTATCAACATGTGGGTTATGTAAAATGAAGGCATAGGGAGACTTTCCAACATAATGAGGCACTTTGGTTTCAATTGATGGTTATGTTAGGTTCTCATTTTCTTACTTTTAGTGGGACCAAAGATAATTTACTAGATAATGAGACACTTTGGTTTCGAACAATGGTTATGTCATGTTCTCGTTATCTTTCTTTGACCTCTCGAATAAATGATGCCATCAATACCGAGACTCTCCCATAAGGTACATTTCATGAAAAATTAATTTATGGTTATCATTACGTATGTCACTCATTTTTGAATTCCTTCCAAAATTTATATGGTGGTCATTGTAAATTTTATGATGGAATTGAAGTGTGGTTGGAGGGATCCTACATGTCTATATTTCCCATGATAACGTTACCAACTCTCACATGCTAGATAAATTTTTACTTGATTCAATTCTTCCTATTTTTTGTCTCTTACTACTCCAATATCTGCTATTGAATTTTGATGAACATGTGGTTGTAGGTTTAAAGTTGCTTGAATGGCTCCATTAACACTATTCTTTCACATAGTCCTTTTTCAACCATTATAGGATATATTAGAAATAGGAATAACATAGTTCTTTTTACTTCCGTCATGATTACCTAGTATATATATATTTTTTATTTTTTCTTTCATTTCTTCTTATGTAGCATAGATTTTGGCTTATTTTAGATTTCTTGAATACAATCCACCAGCTGTTATTAGTTACGTTGAGACTAGGGATGGCTTATTTTAGTATTAGATTATTTTTCATAATATTTCTCTTTGATTTATCATTAATGTCTTTTTCTTTGTCATTTATTTGAATCTTGGATTAAATTTTGTTTACATTCATATTCATGAGAGAACCATGTGCAAAATCCTTGGAAAAGATTTAACTGGAATATTTACTCACTTCAATATCAATCTCCTTAGCATTAAAAACTAGAAAATAATAAGCCATAAGAGTACAATCCTGAGCTATTGAAAAAGTGTCTATTGAAGAAGACTTTAATATTCTGAAAAATTGATACAAAAAAATCACGAGACTCCAAGTGAAGAAACACATCTTTGAATTGATGAATGGACTGTCCTTTAAATTTCTCGACATTTGATCAGAGGAGAAAGCTTAAGGTACTGACTATGTGATTTATTGATGCATAATCAACAAAAGGAAATGTTAATTATGTATATTAATTGCTTTACCTCCATTAGACCGAACAAAGTATCATACTCCACCTTTCTTATCTTTTTACATGATAACTCAAATATTTTCATTTCCTACTTCCTCCTGGTTAACCTTATTCATTAAGTAATCAAATTATTGACTCAATTTCCCAATGGAAAAGGTGTTGGTCTAAAGATATTTCAAATTATGAAAGATATTAATAAGGCTCATCAAGAACACTCTTTCAAAACTCAACGAAGTACACAAAGCACAAATCATACAATAGTCTACACATTCACTTGCATAAGTGTCACCTATTGGTCTGCAGTTCTATACTCAGGGGAATTCCAAAAAGGAAAGTGTTACAAGTAGCCTTTCTTTGTCATTTTCATTTTCATTTGCATTGTGTTGATACTTATCCTAGTTTCAGAGAATAAACCTGTTCAAATCCTACCATACATGATCTACAACCTGATTTCAAAGAGATAACAATTGAAGGAATGAAAATAGTAGTTTTTTTATGAACACTCTCATTCGGGAAAGAGAATTATGATTCAAGAATGGTGACCTATTACAAGTGGCCCATGGTTTGGATCCTCTAAGATACTGATAAAAAATAAATGGTTATCAAAATGCACCACTTTGGGGAAAATTTGTTGATCACCATAGCCAGAGCCACCTGCTACTCAAAAGAGAGCTCCCACTCATAGACAAATATTCAAGGTATTTGAGTTCACCTTTCTAATGGGATCGTGGAAATAGGAAACTGGTAAGATTCAAGATTTGACTTAATACATCCCAACATGTATGGTTACTCATTTATTCATAGATTTATCTTAGTGTTCCATGCCATCTCAGATACAGGATTTAGTTATGTTTTATGTTATGATATCTCTATGAACATGTTTTTCAGGACAAAAATTGTCTTAGTCAACATTAATTTTATTCAGTTGTGCTAACTGGTTAGACATCTATGTTTGAAAAGGGTTAATAGAGAAATAATTTTAGTATGATGAGTCATTGATTTTGTTGATGTATCCTTATGTTTTTTTTATTCCCATGTGAATACCTCAACCATTGAAATGTTGGCTCACCTTAAGAGAAGTAAATGACTCGAGGACAAAAAATGGCTTTAGAAATTTTGATATGATGGGAACTTTATTCACAAACCTATTTTTGGATTCTATTTTCAATTCTTTGTACATGATTTTTTTAAGCACTTTTCATTTATGAAAATGTTGGGATGAAATTAATATTATGTATTGAATGGTTTTTCCATGTAGGTACAAGTGTGTTAATGTTAGTGGTAGCATCAAACGTGTGTAAATCGTTCAAATCCTTCTACTCTTGAATTTACTTTAGTTAAAGGAATTATTAAAGTAAATTGTTTTTATTAATTAATTATGTAATTAGTTAATTGAGTTATTTATGAAACATGATAAAATTACTTATCATGCAACATGTAATCTAAATCTAAAAGTGAGTGTAATAAGTAATCAACCATAGATCACTTTTGAGATTATAAATAGATTATAACTCACGGTTATAAAAGAAAGGCTAGGAAGAAGGAGAAATACACTTGACAGGAGTTGTGTTGAGAGAGTTGACACATAGAGTTTTGGATAAAAAAGGACTATTGTTCAATATATTCAATAGGTGAAGAAGGAATTTCATCTAGAGATCATACAGGAAAAGAAGAAGAGAGGATAGAGACATATGTAGATGGGTTTTAGCAGAAGAAATCCGCAGGAAAGAGTAAGACCATACGGATTTTTTCGTATGGAATTTCTATACATGTCCATAAGTCATAGTGGAGAAAGTTCCAAAAATATGCAGGTCACGGTGGCCCGTAATTTGCGGATATCTATGGGTCACTAAAAAGGCAATCATCGATTCCTAGAAAAGTGTGCCAAAAATTGGTTGTACAATAGGTCAGACCTTTCCAGGTTAGTCTATAGTTGTACTTCTCTCAATGGGCCACTATCCCTATTATGGGAGCCCTGATTTTAGCATAATAAATCGTTCTCAACACTGGTTTTCCCTCCAGGTTTTTTCTAGGGGTATTTACCCAAAAATTCTCATGTTCATGTGTGCTTGATTTGGTTTCCTTGTTTATGCTTTCATTGCATTATATCGAGTTTAATATTTTAGTAATGTATTATTGTTTTGTGAGATGCTAATCTAATCATAGTAAGGAAACACTAAATAACGAGGTACCTAGATTTTGGAGTTAGAATTTCAACATGGTATCAGAGCCCATGCTCTGAAGGGAAGCTAGATCATTACAATGGAAATTTTCCACCAACATGTTATTTCTAGGGAAGTTTATCACGTCTTAGGGCTGGAAGAAACACCGTCGAGATTTGAAAATAGATTGGATGGAGCATCCAACTTCCTATATTGGAAAGAAAGAGTTACTTTGGCATTGAACGAGTATGACCTTTGGGAGTTAGTGGATAAATATGTTACTCCACCAACAAATCCGACAACTTTAGATTCTCACAATAAGAAGGAGGTTAAAGAAAAAAAAATCCTCCCAGATTCTATGAAGGATTGTATAATATCTCACCTAAATGAGAAGAAGATGACCAAAGAGATGTTTGATGCCTTGGTAAGTTTATTCCATAGTAAGAACATGAATATGAAGACAGTATTAAGGAATAAACTCAAATCAATTCACATGTCTAGATCATATAATGTTACTATCTATATCATGAGGATCAGACATGTGTGTGATGAAATTTCATCCATAGGGAAGAAAACATATGATGTAGATTTCATGAATGTGGCATTGAATGGTCTTCCAAAGTCATGGGAACCATTTTTCAAAGGATTTTGTGCTTGGGAGAATATCCCATATTGGAAGATACTTTGGGATGATTGCATCCAAGAAGAGACTTAGGAAGATTCTAAAGGAAACAAGTAGGGAGGTAGTGAAGAGGACTTGGCCCTTGTCAGTAAGATAAGGAAGGGAAAATGAAAGAGTTATAGTAAGAAGGGTTACAATGATGGAGGATCGTCATAGCTAGGGAAGAAGCACTTGAGTAAAATCAAGTGCTTATCATGTCATAAGAATGGACATTATGCATCTCAGTTTCTAGATAAGAAGAAGAGGCGTAATGAAAATACGTTGACAATAACATCAACAGAGACACATATTGATGCATTTGCAGGAAAGTTTGAGAATGATTCCTCAATTATTTCTTGCCTTTCTAGTAGCACAACAACAAGGAGTGTTTGGTTATTGGATAGTGGTGCATCTCTTCATATGATAGATACATGGGAGCTATTTAGTAGTCTGATGGAGGACTCAAAGGTTCATGTGGAGTTTGATGATGATCCCAGGTATGTAGTGAAGGGAGAGGGAACAGTTACATTTCAGCTTACGTCAGGAGGTTTTTTAGATGCCGATGATGTTCTTTACATACCAAGTTTGAAGAAAAAAATTTCCTTCAGTCTCAACTATGGAGGACAGGGGTTTTTCCTTCACTTTTCAGAGAGGGAAAGTACTCACACGTATAGAGAAATCTAGCCTAAACAACGTAGTGGTCATTGGGGTTAGAGAGGGAAATTTATATAAGTTGCAGGAAAATATTGTTCAGTATTTGGTACACAACAATGAAAAACTATGTGATTTGTGGAAAATGAGGTTGGGACACCTACACTACAAGGCATTGTTGATTCTAAGGGATATTGTTATAGGTCTTCCAGAATTCAGTATTGAGCAATAGGGAGTGTGTAGAGGGTGTGAACACGAAAATAATGTTAATGATTCTTTTCCAAATAGAAAGAGTAGGTCCAAGGGGATCTTGGATCTTATCCATTCATATGTGAGTGGGATAGTGTCAATAGCATAATTATAGGGATAATCATACTATGTGATTTTTATTGATTATTTTTCCAGGAAAAACTGGATCTTCTTTATGAATACCAAGAATGAGGTCTTCAGTTAGTTCAAAGAGTTTAGGGCTTAGGTAGAGAACCAAACAAGGATGAATATTAAGGTATTGAGATAAGATATTGGAGGAAATTAAACATCCAATGAATTCAAGTATTTCTTCAAGGAGGAAGGCATCAAGAGGGATTAGAGAATCTCATACAACCCTCGACAGAATGGGTTTGCCGAGAGAAACAATTGGTCCATCATCAGTTATTCCAAGGCTATGATACATGATGAGGAGTTTCCCATATTTTTGTGGGTAGAGGAATGTAATACGACGGTTTATGTGCAAAATAGGAGTCCTCACAGGATATTGGGGGACAAGACACTGGAGGAGACATTCTCAAGGGTGAAGCCTAAGATAGTACATTTGATGATATTTTCTAGTGGAGAAGAGGATGAAGCTAGAGACTTCAGGAAAGAAGGGTATATTTATGGGTTACAATGATACCTAAAAGGCTTACAGGATCTTCATTCTAGTATATAGGAAGACAATTGTGAGAATATATGTGAAGTTCAAGGAGAAATTAGTATCTAGGAGTACTCGGGAGTCATCAACAATGATAGAGGACAAGGAGCAACAAGCTGCAAAGGATGAGAAGCAATCAACAACTCAGACTTCTGGTGGAGAGGAGAAATTATCTCCTTCTAGCCCTATCAAGAGACTCAAGTGTTTAGTACATACATTGAGGGATGTTGGTGAGGCTCCTAGGAGTTTGGTCAGAGAGAACAAGCCTCTGAATAAGTTTTTGAAATATATAGTTCTTATGTGTAGCATCATTGATGTTGAGCCTTCCAGTTTTGACGAAGCAGAAGATCAACATATATGGTGGGATGCCATGGTAGAGGAGTATACCTCTATTAAGAGGAATGATGTTTGGGACATAGTGCCGAGACCAGAGGGGAATTTAGTTGTGAGTTCCAGGTGGCTCTACAAGATAAAGCATGTTTCATATGGTAGCATAGAAAATTTCAAAGCAAGGTTTGTGGCGAGAGGTTTCTCCCATAAAGAGGGAGTGGAATACCATGAGACATTTTCTCCAGTCACCATTTATTATTCTATTCGAGCTATTATTTATTTTTCTTCAGTTATGAAGTGGAGGATACAACAAATAGATGTCAAAAAAATGTTCCTAAAATGGATCATTGAGGAGGAAGTATACATAGAGAAACTACAGGTATTTGAGGTACATGGGAGGGAGTATCATGTGTGTAGGCTTAAGAAATCCTTGTATGGACTCAAACAATCACCCAGGGCATGGTATTCTAGGACCAATGGATACTTTAACAGTATGAGCTTTATGAAGAGTGAGGCGGATCCTAACTTGTACTTCATACTTTTTGAGAGGATTCTGTCATCTTGGTTCTGTACATTGATGATTTATTGTCATGGGTGTAGAGGATATTATTGGAGGGTTCAAAGCATATTTGGATACTGAGTTCAACATGAAGGAAATTGGATTGATGCATTATTTATTGGGTTTAGAGGTATGGAAGGTATCATGAGAGATCTTCCTTGGACAAGGGAAGTATGTAGTAGATATCTTGAGGAGATTCAAGATGGTGTTGAACACATCGCCCACACTAAGAGGGGGGGGGGGTGAATTAGTGTGTGGACTATTCTAACTTTTTTCTTCTCACAGGTTAGCAGTTAAAACATATTGGAATAGATTAAGAACAATCAAATCATAATTACAATGGACACAGAGACACCAGATGTTTGTATTAGATTTTGTATTATTGATATGACTATCGTAATATAAATATATGTGAAAGAGGATTTTCCCATCATCAATTGATTTGTTTCAACACCAACTAAGGTAAGGAGTACCAAATGCTCGGAGAACACCAACTCTTAGGAAAGACCTAGTTTGCTGCAAGAACCAGCTTGTTGATAGAACCCAATCTATCCAACTAGAGTTTATTCAACTCTAGTAGTAGTGATCCATTATATAATCAACTCTATCTCATGATCAGAGGTATATCATAAAACACTCATCACCACATTTCATCTTTTCTCTGAAATTTGCACCTTATTCGCTTTATCTTTCCTCTGATATCTTCACACGATATTTTCTTCTACATCTCTCTCTTATATTCGCATGGAACTCAGGTCCAGATCCTCCTCTTCACTTAACAAGCCACGCTTCATCAGCAAGAACCATTTCAAGTGAACCAATAATGGTTTTATTTATAGTGGCTTATGCTCAAAACTTGTTTAAGTTATTGAATCAACCTGTGCAATAACCAACTTGTTCATTAACAAATTTGGGACCACCAGAGATCATTGTTTCAGGTCTTCAGTGTTACACCTGACATCCCCTTTCCTTTCAAAAATTGATAATAGTCATGGATTGATTTCCTTCGTCTCTGTGCTAACAGAGATTGACGCTTCCTTCAAACCATGTTCATATGATCAATGGCATAGAACCACAGGCTTTAACAATTTAAGCAACGCATTACATTCTTCCTTTTAAAATCTCTTTACCATATGACCGACGGTGGTGACCTCATGTTAGGAAAGACGAGCCCATGAGTGCTTATCAATACAATGACCATGATTCATTCTCCCGATGAGATGGACGATTGTTGGGTCTTCATGACTTCAAACCTTTAAAATATCCTGAATACGATATCGCCGAACAGATCGGATGGTTCACATTACATCTCAGAACTAGATCAATGGTTAGCGTTAATCCTTACACTCATCCATCATTGCTTAATCCAATGGCCAAGACTTAATCAAGGAATGAGATGTATGGCCACCTTTTACTCCAGGACTTTGTCTATTATGCTTACGCTATCCTTCAACTGTATTTTGATCAATGGTTGATAATGAAACTGAACATCAGATCGACGGTTGATATCTCCTTCAGGTCTCCGGACTTCAGAGATTTTGAGTCTCAACCCCTTCTATCCTCTATACGTCAATATTTTAGAGCTGTCAATCCATTGATGTGTGTCCCTTTCTTAATCAATGATTGAGATCATTTCATGTCTTCGGGCTTCGGAATTCTCAAGCCTCAACTTTTACGGTAGTATGATCAACGGTTGGGAATTCTCCCGAGGCGATCCTTCAGATCGAAGGACTTATGTCCACTTCAGGACTTCGGTGTTTGGGACTTTGGAGGTTTTGAGTAAACGCTGCTCCATTTTCCTCCGGAGTGATCACATGTTGTGTAAGTCATCAATGGTGGAGACCACTTTCTTTCAGTTAATGTTTCCTCTTACACTATCCTTCGAATGTAGTAGATAGACAATTAGGAATTCTCCTGGAGTGATCTTCAAATAGAACGTCTCATGTCCACTTCGGGACTCCGACATTCGGGACTTCAAGACTTTGGGCAAGTGCTGGTGGTATATCTCCCGAAGAAAAACTACCGGAGTGATGTAAGTTGCTTACGCCACTTGCTGATGTGTCATGAGCCGAGTAGCTTCCATGTGTCACTCTGATTCATTATTTGCACATACCAGAAATGTCGATTCATCTTGACACTTTTCATTCTCTGACTGTGCCATGTGTCCTTGCAAACATAAACTGTTGACGTGATCTATCACATATTCTTCCTGACATCGACGTAGATCTCCCAATGTGACACATGTTCATCTCCTTGATCTAATGGTCAAGATAGTATCCGAAGGGTATCCCAGATCGATGGTTGAGAGAAACTTCGGACCTTCATCCTTTAGGACTTCAAGACTTTTGACATTCGTTCGTGGTAAAATTCTGGAAGAAATTCTCCTGGAGTGACGTAAATTGCTTATGTCACTTGTTGACATGGAATGAGTCACTTTTCTCTTGACAGTTGTCATCATCTTATTATTCCATGTGTCTTTGTCGACGTGGTCTTCCATGCATCCTTGCTGAAGAGGTTCGCTGACGTGGATCTCCCACAGGTTATTGTTGACGTGGTCTACTGATCAACAACCCTAATCAAACGATCCTCGTTATGTCCTCCAAATCTGATGGTCCTTATTCACTTCAGATTTCTGGGCTCCGGGTATTTCAAATCTCAAACAGATGGAGCATAAGTTCCTCACATATTTAGACCTGAAGTGAATTATGTTCGTTGATCAGGTTCTTTAGATCAATATTTCGATCTATTCTGCAATGCAACACTTGTAGATTTATCCTATCCTTCCAGTTTAACACGGTCCGATGGCTGACGAGAATCGGGTTTAATATGATGGCTGACGGGTATTCGACTAATCAAAATCTCAACCTTTTAGCCCCGCTTATCCTATCCTTCCACTTTGAGATGATCTGATGGTTGACATGAATTCGGGTTTGATTCGACGGTCGACGTGTATTCAGATATTTGAAATCACAACCTCTTTACCTCGCTTATCCTATCCTTCCACTTGGTTTGATCTAACGGTCAATGTGGACTCTTCGAAGAAGATCCATGATCGAGGATGATTATGGAACCACAACTTGTGAGTGATTTAACTCGTCACCCAAACTCCGCAATTGGAAGTTGTGCGTTGTTGGTGAGTTAACCACAGTCGTCGATGTTCGAAGCCATAAGATTGGACAGTCCTGACTAATTGCGGTATTGGAACTAGCACGATATTTAATTCTCCTTTCAATATCTGCAATTCATTCCTGTCGTTGATCTGGTGATTGCGCATCCGACGGTCATGATTTAATATGGCTTAATATCATCATTTGTTGGATCAATCACAGTCAAATATCTTTGGAGCTATGAGATCTGGCGATCTAGTCCAATTGCTGGATTGGAACTAGTGAGTCTTTTAATTCTCCTTCCCATCTCCGCAATTTATCCCTGTCGTTGATCTGGCTTGCAGATCCGATGGTCACGATCCTCCAAAGATCCTCAATCCCACGGTCACTCATATGACCATCGTTCGTTATTTGAGACAATCAACACCGTCAATTTCCTTGATCAGATGAATATTGAGTCTTCTCACCTTTTCCCATGCATTGGTCGAATTTTCAATGTTTCCATCGATCCATACTTCTGCAAAGCGCTTCTTCCTTCTGATCTTTGATCTTCATTCACTAACCTTCCTGAGATTTTATCATAGGAACATTGTTGATCGTATCGTGATAAAAAATAATCACGAATCACTTCTGCCTTTATCTACATTTGCTAACATACTCTGTTTTCCCTTATGAGATTTGTATCTTCATATTGTCCTCTCCTCCTTCTGAGCTTACGCCTTCAATTTCTGCATATTGTTTGAGATATTCCGCTAACTAATATACTTGTTGACATCAATGACAATATCATTTGTGGTAATTCATCATTAACAATAAATCATCACATCGACTGTTGACATCAATGACAATATATCCAACAATCTCCCCCTTTTTCATTGAGGGAAACACAGTAAATTCATATACAAAACTCCCCCTGTGATGATGCTTTCCTCGTATGAAGTTTTCTTCTTATGAAGTTTCTCTCCCCTTTTGAAATCAATGGCAAAGGTTTTTTCCTCCTGTAGTAAATCTTTGTATGTTAATGACCAGAATCTGAGCTTGGGTAACTCTTCCTGGAGTCATGTTATGCCTTCCATAACTGAATGACTCCCCCTGTCAGTATGCTCTCTCTCTACTTTTGACTACTCTCCCCCTTTGTTTCTAAAAAGGTAGTTCTTCCTGACAAGGTTTCTTCCCTTGTTAACTAAATTCTTATCTCAGTTGATTGGGATTTTTGTGTTTTAAATGAGTAGTCTTCTTGATATAAATTTTTGTAGTGATCGAGTCTTTTCAAGACTTAATCTAATTACTTTATTATTTACTAACCAAAACTTCCCTTGAGTTTTTACTGATGGTTCTCCACTTGTTATTTCTACAGGATGTCATGTACCTCATTTTGTACATCATAATGTTTCTTCTACAGATGTTGTTGTCCTACTAGAGCACTGCGCAGTTGTAGCTCATCTTTTTCAAACAACTCTTGGATCTGCCCATTGATTCTCATCGGTCTCTAACCAGATGTATCCATTTTTATCCAAGATGTTTCTTTACTGTACATTGCTCTAAAGTAGTCTGAGGCAACTTTATACTATGCTTGTCACATGAATACAATTCTTTTTTAAGCAATCAACTTCACTCATGTTCACTTGTTCAATATTTACTATCCACATCAGTGAGTGTCCTAGTTTCTTGAACTTTGTTCTCTGATTATCTATTACTACAACTTCATTTTTCTTCCATGTTCCATTTACTCCTTTTTTTGTACTGTATGACGTATTTCTCATTGACTGTTTTCTTGAGTTCTAACAGTTATAGGCTTTGTGTCCATATCCATCACAACTATAACATCTCATAGAGTAACAATGTGTAGTAATATGCCCAACATGATTGTTGTTCCAACATCTTATAATGTTGTTGAACCTACCAAATTGTTTTCTTCCATGATGCCTACAATCTAAGGCTTTATGACCATATTCATTACAAGAAAAACGACAACCGTTAAACACACTTTCATACCTTCTTTGATTCATCCATGAAGGTGTCTCTCTTTTGAACTTTCTTTGAGGTATATGAATAGCTTATGAATGTTTTCCTTGATCGGATCTTCTAAATTTTGTAGCATTTCTTTTATTCTTTGAACGTGAAGAACCTGAGTCATACCTGATTTCAATTTTTACAAATGAAGGAGTTGTTTCAGACCTGTCTTCATTCTTTACAAATGAATGACTTGTGTCAGACCTATTTTCACCTTTTACTAATGAAGGACCTGCATCAAATTTCTTAGGAGTACTGATTTCTTCCTTGTTGTATCCTAGACCAGATTTGTCATTTGGTGATCTCTGATTATCCAAGATCTCATCTAGGGTCATGGAGTTGTTCAAGAACTTGATTTGGGTGTCTGAATTCTCAACCTTCTTTCTAATATTCACAACTTCTTCTTCCAGGTCATGATAGGATTCTTCCTTTTTGTCCAACTGGTTTCTTACTACCTCCTCTCTCATTTTGGCTTCTTCAAGTTGGATTTTAAGACATAGCTTTCCCTTAGTTCTTTTAGATCAGCAAGGTTTTTTCTTGGTTCATCATCTTCCTTCCTTTCTTCTTTTTCTTGACTAATTTCATTTTTTAGTCTCTCGATTTCCTCTTCCTTTGCTTGTCTGATTTCATTTTTCAGTCTCTCGATTTCCTCTTCCTTTTCTTTTGTTAGATCAACAACTTTTTCTTTCAATATTTTGATCTCTTCTTCTTTGTTTTCTAACTGAATCTTTTGCTTAGATATGATTTCTTCATTGTCTTTGAGATTTTATTTTATTTCCAGGATATGCTTCTCATTGCTAAGCTCATCATCTTCCTTCTTCTTTTCTTTTACTTGACTAATTTCTTTCTTCATCTTCTCATTCTCCTCTTCTTTCTCTTCTAACTGATTGTCCTGCTCATATATTAACTTTTCACTGTCCATGAGCATTTCCTTTATTTAGAAGACACGATTTTGACTCTTTTCAAGAAATTCTTTAGTGTAGTCATGAAGATATCCATAGTATGATTCATTATGGTCATAGAGGTATTCACAAAGACTCCAATCAACCTTTTGTTTAGCCTTTGATAGTTTTTCTTCTTCTTCTTCCATGGGATAAATGCTAACATAACATTCTATTATTGTATCTGAGTCTTCTTCTTTAATTGTAAGGGAGGATTCAATATCACTATTATTGAAATCGAAATATTGTGGAGACTCCTTACCTTTATTGATGGTTGATTCTTCATCTTCATCCTTGATAGGAATGTCTTTTGTGTCTTCATTTTTCATTTGATACATATTTTCTAACTTCAACCATAATTCCTTGGAAGATGTGCATAGTCCTATGATTTCCTTGACTATATCTGATAATCCATTGAGAATAATCTTCAATTCCACTTAATTGTTCTTCCTTTCTCTTCTTTGGACTGTAATTTTGGATAGATTCTTGGATGGAGTTAAATCCCAGGGCTTGCTTACTACTAAATTCCAAACTTCAAATCCTTTTGAATTCAAATATTATTTCATATTTTCTCTCCATGAAGAATAATTTGTTCCATCAAATAAGGGATCTTCAATTGTGGAGAGAGCCATCTGTCCACCCATTTCTTCAGGATCTACCTTTGTAGACACCAAATGTTTGTATTAGCTTTTGTATAATTGATATGAATATCGTAATATAAATATATCTGAAAGAGTATTTTCCTAGCATCAACTGATTTGTTTCAGCACCAACTAAATTAAGGAGAACCAACTCCTCAGAGAGCACCAACTCTCAGGCAAGACCCAACTTACTCATAGAACCCAGTCTATACAACTAGAGTTTATTAAACTCCAGTAGTAGTGATCCATTATAGAATAAACTCTATATCATGATCAGAGGTATATCATAAAACAGTCATCACCACATTTCATCTTTGGGCAAGTGCTGGTGGTATATCTCTTGAAGCAAAACTCCTGGAGTGACGTAATTTTATTACGTCACTTGCTAACGTGTCATGAACTGAGTAGCTACCACATGTCACTTTGATTCATAATTTTCACATACAAGAAATGTCGATTCATCTTGACACTTGTCATTCTCTAACTATGCCATGTGTCATTGCTGACGTAGAATGCTGACGTGGTCTGTCACATATTCTTGCTGACGTCAACGTAGATCTCCTGATGTGACACATGTTCATCTCCTTGATCTAACGGTCAAGACAATGTCCGAAGGGTATCTCAGATCAATGGATAAGAGAGAATTCAGACCTTCATCCTTCGGGACTTCGGGACTTTTGACATTCGTTCGTGGTAAAACTCCCGAAGTGACGTAACTTGCTTACGTCACTTGTTGGCATGGCCTGAGTCAATTTCCTCTTGACAGTTGTCATCGTTTTATTATGCCATGTGTCTTTGTCGACGTGGTATTCCATGCATCCTTGCTGATGAGGTTTGCTGATGTGGATCTCCCACATGTTCTTGCCGACATGGTCTGCTAATCAACAACCCTGATCCAATGGTCCTCATTATGTCCTCCAAATCCGATGGTCCTTATTCACTTCGGATTTTCGGGCTCCTGTTATTTCAAATCTCAAACTGACAGAGTGTACGTTCCTCACATATTTAGACTCGAAGTGAATTATGTTTGTTGATTAGGTTCTTTATATCAATGGTTCGATCTATGCTGCGATGTAGCTCTTGTAGCTTTATCCTGTCCTTAAACTTTAACACAATTCGATGGCTGATGGGAATCATGTTTAATCCAGCGACTGAAGGGTATCCGGCTAATCAAAATCTCAACCGTTTAGCCCCGCTTATCCTATCCTTCCACTTTGAGATGATCCGATGGCTGACAGGAATTCGGGTTTTATCCGACGGTCGACGGGTATTCGAATACTCAAAATCACAACCTCTTTACCTCTCTTACCCTATCCTTCCACTTGATTTGATCTAACGGTCTATGTGGATTCTTCGAAGAAGATTCACGATTGAGGATGATTGTGGAACCAAAACTTGTGAGTGATTTAACTCGTCATCCAAACTCCGCAATTGGAAGTTGTGCATTGTTGGTGAGTTAACCACAATGGTCGATATTCGAAGCCATAAGATCAGACAGTCTTGACTAATTGCGGGATTGGAACTAGTGCGATATTTAATTCTCCTTTCAATCTCCACAATTCATCCCTGCCATTGATCTGGTGATTGCACATCCGACGGTCACGATTTAATCTAGCTTAATCTCATCATTTTTTGTATCAAACACAGTCGTAGATCTTTGTAGCTATGATATTTGATGATCTAGTCCAATTGTAGGATTGGAACTAGCGAGTCTTTTAATTCTCCTTCCGATCTCTGCAATTTATCCTTGCCATCGATTTGGCTTGTAGACCCAATGGTCATGATCCTCCAATGATCCTCAATCCCATGGTCACTCATATGACCATCGTCCGTTATATGAGACAATCAACACCGTCAATTTCCTTGATCAGACAGTTGTTGAGTCTTCTCACCGTTTTTTGTGCATTGGTCGAATTCTCAATGTTTCCATTGATCCATACTTCTGTAAAGTACTTCTTCCTTCTAAGCTTTGATCTTCATTCGCTAACCTTCCTGAGATTTTATCATAGGAACATTTTTGATCCTATCATGATCAACAATACTCACGAATTTCTTTAGCCTTTCTCTGCATTTGCTAACGTACTGCATTTTCCCTTCTGAGATTTTGATCTTCATACTGTTCGCTCCTCCTTATGAGCTTATGCCTTCAATCTATGCATATTGTTTGAGATCTTCCGCTAACTAATATACTTGTTGACATCAATGACAATATCATCTTTGGTAATTCATCATTAACAATAGATCATCACATCGAATGTTGACATCAATGACAATATATCCAACAGATGGAGGACTGTAAATCGATGGTTATTCCTATGATTACCAATCTAAATAATATTGACACTTAATATTCATAGTTGGTGTATCCTAGAATATGTAGGAAGATGGTAGGGTCCTTGAAGTATTTGGTCAACATTAGACTAGATATTTGTTTTTTTGTGAACACCTTCAGTTAGTTCATGGTAGATCCAAGGCATGTGCATTGGATCGTAGAAAAGCATGTTCTTAGGTACTTGAGAGGTACAATGGAGTATGGATTGAGATATCTTGGAGGAGATGGAATAGAGTTGCAAGGATATACAAAATTAGATTGGGTAGGAAGTGTAGTAGATAGAAAGAGCACCTCGGGTTGTTGCTTCAACTTGTGATCAATAATGATTACTTGGTTCAATAGAAAGAAAATTTTTATATCACTCAGTTTAGCAGAGGTAGAGTATATGGTAGTGAGTATGGCTATTTGTGAATCCATTTGGCTTCACAAATTTCTTACAGGGTTATTTGGTCAGGAGTTGGAGCCTATAGTGATATACTGCGATAATTATAATTATATAAAACACTCTAAGAATCCAATATTCCATGACAGGTCCAAGCATATTGAGATCATATATCACTTTATTTGGGATATGATCCAAAAATAAGTAGTGAAGATTCAATATATTTCCATATATGTGTAGGTTGTAGATATTCTGATCAAGCCCTTGGAGAAAGGGAAGTTTATATTCTTCAGAGATAGACTTGGAGTGGTGCATAATACCTTCCTTGCTGAGAGGGAGTGTTGATGTTAGTGGTAGCATCAGATAGGTATTTATGCATAAGTCTATATTTCTAGATGCATGGAAATCGTCCAAAGACTTCTACTCTTGAATTTACTTTAGTTAAAGGAATTATTAAAGTAAATTTCTCTTATTAATTACTTATGTAATTAGTTAATTGAGTTATTTATGAAACATTATAAAAGAACTTAGCATGCAACATGTAATCTAAATCCAAAAGTGAGTGTGATAATTAATCTCAACTGTAGATCACTTTTGATATTAGAAATAGATTCTAACTCACGATTATAAAACCAAGGCTAGGGTGAAGGAGAAAAACACTTGATAGGATTTTTGTTGAGAAAGTCAACACACATAGTATTTAATCACGAAGGATTTTGGTTCAAGATCTTGGATAGGTGAAGAAGGAATTTCATCTAGAGATCATATAGGTCAAGGGGAAGAGAGAACCAAGGCATACATAGGTGTTTGTTAGTAGAAGAAATCGGCATGAAAGAGTCAGATTGTATGTATTTTTTCATTCAAAATTTATGTACATATCTATGGGTCACGGTGGAAACAATCACAGATATCCATAGGTCATAGTGGGGAAAGTCACGAATATCTGTAGGTCACTGAAGAGACAATCACAGATGCCTAGAAAAGTGTGCCAATTTTTTTTTGTATAGTACGTCATACCTTGCGATGTTATTTTGCAGTTGTATTTCTCTTAGTGGGCCATTATCCTTGTTACGGGAGCCCTGATTGTAGCATAATAAAATCATTCTCAACACTAGTTTTCCCCCGAGGGTTTTTCCAAGGGTATTTACCCAAAAATTCTGGTGTTCATGTGTGCTTGATTTGGTTTCCTTATTTATGCTTCTGTTGCATGATATTGAGTTGAATATTTTAGTGTATTATTGTTTTGTGAGTTGCTAATCTGATTGCAGTAAGGAAATCACTAGATAAGAAAGTACATAGGTGTTGGAGTTAGAATTTCAAGAAAGTGCTCAGTTGATATCATATTCCTGATTTCGTACTCTTGTGAGATGATCATGTTAAATTGTAGAATAAGCTTCATAACTTAAATAGATTTAGAATGTGAACACAGATTTTTTAAAACTAAGATATTGCGAGGCTAGAGAAAAGCAATATCATGGGTAATAAACAAATTATATTTCCAATCCTTATTTCTTGAAGCACACAGATATGAAGATGAGATCAAAGGATTCAAATAACAAAATATGTGAAATGTAGATCTTTTCCAACCTAGTGTCAAATCCCATTCAAACAAAATGCTATGCATATATTCTTTCACGATTAGTCTTTTCAAGAGGATGAAAAACTACTTACTCTATTGGGATGCATGAACATTTTTAAGCTTCTAGAAACAATGACATTCATGATTTCTTTTCAAGTATAATCTTCCTTTCTAACTGCATATATTTAATCACCATTTATCATAGGTTTCATTTTTCAATTGTAGCACATTTTGGATTGAGTTTTCTTCCATTTCCAAATATGATTCCTCTATTTCATTCCACATCATATCTTCCCCTGAAATCAATTAATTCTAGAAATTATTTTGTTTTATAATTATTGACCATGTTTATGAAATGCATGTATCTCACTTCCTTTTGTCTCATATAGGAATCATCTTTGCACTGGAAACATGCCTAAATCATCTTTCCTCTCTTTCCTAGATCATGAGTTGAACTGGAAGGTATTATTGAAGATGAATTAAGACTAACTTGAAATATTGTGACATCAATCCGAACATGAGTCCACATAGTGTTTAATCAATGGTTATTATTGCATGATACATGGTGACTAGATCATATGTAACAGGGGAACCATCCATACACTAAACAGTTTCTCGCATGAAAGGTGAAATTTCAAATTCTAAAGGATGAAAATCAAAAGGGATAACTTTATTTAGCTAGGTGTCACCTATATACAAAGTAAATATCAATAACTAGCAGTCATCCCCTATCAGGCTAAAAGAATTCCACCACTTTCCCCATCCACCAAATGTTAAGCATACACTCAAAAATCTAGGAAGGAATGGGAAAGAAATCTTGATCATACTAGGGTGCATGCAGATCTCTCCACCGGTGTTATGGAGATTCTCTCATAGTAGAGAAAGGTCTATGATGATGGGATGACTCCATCAGGGATATGAATGCTCACAAGAAGTGGAGAAACACCTGAGGGATAATATATATGCACCCAATGAAAATGTTTTTTATATCCCAAACTTGTATCATCCCCATGATGAAATCAAATTGAATCATCAACACAGTTTAAGGAAAAAATATCATCATCATTTATACCCACCTTAAAAAAAACAAGCTCTACTTGCTAGCATGCAACACCAGTGAGCCCACCATGATGAAACCTTTTAGGTACCGGTTACACATTTATTCCAAAATTTATGATATTAAAAGTATGAATATGACCCTTTGCATTTTTTTCTCATAAGTTAGGTAAGACTATTTGAGATTTTGGCTTCACCCAATGTGTCGTCAATTGTTGTGCCAACACAACACCTTCCCTAATTTCTTCTATTCACCATTAATGTAAGAGAATAAATCCCCTCCCCCCCCCCCAATTAATGTTTTTCTACTGGAAAACCTCTTATATTTTCTCATGCAAATATTAAAGCCCAAGATTATTTCCTTGCTCTCAATACTTTACCATTTTCATCAATTTTGAAGATCACACTGACCTGTTGATGCATAGTGTATTGACAATTTTACTCTTTCTTCGCCAACACACAGTGTATAAAAGTCTTTCCACTTTCTTCACCGATACATTGTGTATCAGTGAGCATCCTATTTTCCCTGCTGATAAAACCTATATCTTAAACTTCTCTTTTTTCTATCCAATGTACTTGATGCCTCCAAACAATTAATTTTTTTGGATTTTATTTCCTCCTTTTGAGTTCATCAACGATCAATATTATTGTTGGAACTGATATAGAAAAAGGTAATTTCTTTTTGGAACTGACATAGCAGAGTCTGGTCTTCTTGTTTATGCCAATATAGTGGAATCCATCTCCTTTCCAGCGCCAATTCAGTAGAGACAAATCCTCTTTTGTGTGTCTATAAACTATATATCCATCTTCTTTTGTCTACCAATATATATCAGTGAAAGATATCTATTTCTTGTTGATACATAGTATACTGGTGAGATTCTTCTATCTTCATTGATATGTAGCATGTTTGCAAGATTCTTCTATCTTCACCGATACACAATTTGTCAGTGAGATTATTTTGTCTTAACTAATACACATTGTATCGGCGAGACACTCACATCTTGAGGCCTCTCCTATTTCCATCCAATTAAAATCCTTTTTGTTGCACTCATTAAGCAGTTTCTTTTGATTTCCTATTGATTTTAATTTACATCATGTTGCAGTCATGATTGAATATTGTAATAATCTTGGCAAGTATGTGTGTGTTTCTAGCAATTTGTATTACACATACCATACCAACATGTATATTTTGTTCCTTTTGATTCTATGACTAACCTTGATAATGAAATTTTTTATTGTCATGTGGGTTAATTGAAGCATCCATGAAGCATAGGTTGGCTTTAAATTTCATCTCAAAGAAGAATCAGTGCTTTTGAAGCATAGTCAGTGGAAAGTGCTCCAAATGTCAGTTGGTTGTTTTGCAAGACAATACGTATTATCCATTGATGTACGACCTTAGTATTGATGATATCTTTTATTAATTGGGTTGGTTGTCATTGATTTCAACCCTTGAAGAAAGTCCGCTGGTGAATTCTAGTAGCACAAAGGTTTGGGTAATGGACCCAAGTTTGTTTTATGTATATTGGTATGAGTTTTAATATATTTGAAGGTATGACTATTCTATATGGATAGTATATGTCATGTCGTTTCCGGTGGTATGTGGAACATCACATAACTCCTCACGGTTAGAGAAATATGGCCATGTGAAGTTGGAGAATCCTCATGAGTCATCTAGAGGCCCCAAAAGGTCAAAGTAGTCAAAGTGGTTGCAAAGAAGAAATTATTTAAATAATAAAGTGAAGTGATGAGTGTACTATAATTCAAAGTGGATACAAAATAAATTGTTTAAATAATAAACTTAATGGAGAAATTACT
>SNQJ01S0043942.1:19695-32348 GCA_010110895.2 Picea sitchensis | reverse complement strand
AAATAATAAAGTTAATGGAGAAATTACTAAGTGGGCAAGTGGTTAGAAGTGGGTTAGCCCTAAAATAAGGAAAGTGGTTTAAGATGGTTAGAAGGTAACCCCTTGAGGAAGCTACATAAAAGTATAAATAAGAGGCAAGGGTCTCTCCTTTTAATCAGACTTGAGAATATTGAATATCTACAAGTGACTGAGGTAAACAAAGGATATCTAAGGCGAGTTTCAGAGGGAAGGTAAAGTAAAGAAGTCTGAAATTCAAGGGAGGATAAATTCTTTTGATGATGCTTTCTAAGGTATGTTATTTACAGGTCATCTCACCATTTTCACAATAACCTTTTTTCTAGAATGATTTAGACCACGAAATCTAGAGGCCATTGAGGAAACATATCTAAGTAGCTATGATAAAAATTTCAGCTTGTGGGTCATTGTATTTTTGGAGTTACACTCCGTGGAAAATAGGGTTTGTGGCTAGTCCTGAAACTAGTCTAAAACATGTGTTTCGGGTAAAAATGTCATAACTTATTCATAACAGATCCAAATTAATTAAGACAAAATGTATTGGTTAGATTAATGTCTTTAGTATGCTGTGTACCATTTTCATACCTATACAAAAAATATTTCGTGCGGGGAATTCTCTACAAGTTCAATCTCTAGAATAAGCCAGAATTAAGCAAGGTATGCCATTTTTTCTATAACTCCTTTTCTTGGAGATTTCAAGAAGTGAAACCTGGGGACACTGTAGAAAATACATTGAATACCACTGTGTACTATTTTTAGAACTTTATTCATTACAGGTACATAGTTATGATTATTGCAAGTTAGGGTTGTTGGCTAATCCAAAATTAGTTATGTGAGACTAAAGTAAAGTTTGATGAAAATGATAGTCTCTTGTTGTTAAAGTTAAGGAAGGTTTGCAGGTATGTGATCATATACACCAGGTCTATTACAAAGTTACAAATCAGATTTGGATGATGAAATTGATGAGGGATTTTGGTTGAGGTACATGTTGGGTACATGGTTGAGACAAGTAGTTGATGAGTTGGCACATATATGAGGTGTATAGTTTATGATGTTGGTACATCTTGATGAGTCATAGTTTATGTGTATTTGATGCATGATTGTTATATATTTGATGCATGGTTGATGCACTCGTTGATGGTACAGGTTGAGGTACAAGTTGGTGCATGGTTGATGCACTTGTGTATGGTATATATTGATTACAAGTTGTTTATGGTACAGGTTGATTACAGGTTATTTGGTACATGTTGTTACATGTTGTTTGGTACATTTTGGTTTATTTGTATAGTGGTATATCTTACAGTGATAGTGTGACAGTGGTTCCACCATTCTACTTCTACATCAGGATGGTTGGACGAGCTAAGGACAGGAGGTTGTATCCATGTTCCGGTTGTAGCCCAAAAACATAGGGGGTTGTAGCCTCCTTATGGTTGTAACCAAAAAATTGGGGATTTGGGGCTTCCTTCAAGTTGTAGCATGATAAAATAGGGGGTTGGATCCTCCTTCCAATTGCAGCTGGAAAAAAAAGGAAGTTGGTGCTTCCAATGAATGTAATTCTTAAAGACATATAAGAAAAACCATTATGTGGTTTTCTCCTTCTTTGGGTTTCCACATAAAAACAATGGTGTACTGTGTATGTGTATGATTGATCATTTTTTCATTGTTTATTTACCCTACAACTATTGGATGATAATTCTATATTGATATACCACTTGCATTTTATGATTAAAAAGGATTACATTTCTCTATTACTAATTTACCCCCCCTTCCTCTCAGTAATCCAACACTTAGTTCCAATGGATGCATTAAGATCCTATATAAAACGTATGATGCAGGAATTGATGGAAATGAATTTGGGAAAAGAAGTAATGAGAATGAGGTCTGAACTTTTATTAAAAAAATCCCTTTTCTTGCAATTTTGGGTAATCGTAAAAGTGGATTTTTATCCCCGAAAATAGGCTAGCCATATTTTTCACGGGATTACGATTTCAATTACACTTAAGGAATCAAAATATGAGGTCCATAAGTGGCAGAGCGACTGCCAAGGATTTCCCACCAAGCGAACCTCGTTAACTGTGACCTTCATTAACCACTTGCAGGGGTGTAGAACGATTGGAAAGTGCCGTGTAAATGGAAGGAAATGTGTAAAGGAGGTCTCAAGTTCAATTCTCACCCTGATTTACTTGTGCTCCATTCTTGTGGGCTGTGTGGAGCACCTGGGGTTATAGTGGTAGTGAACAAGTATCAACCCTGTGTCACATGAGTATGAGAACCAGGAGTTGTTGATTCCCCCAATATAAAAAGATAAAATAAAATTTGACCTTCATTAAACATGGATATAGTCAAATGATTGAATGAATTTGTAAGTTCTCTCACTAGAAGCCTCTCCCTGTTCTCTCCAAGTTTCAAAAAACAATGCCTTAATCGAACATTGTATGAGAAAGTTATGGACTTTTGAACTTAGGTACTTATTGTTTCTTGCCATTAAAAAAAACACTTAGAATTTTTTTGACTATCTTCCTTCACTAGAGGAAATATTGTTTCTTTTTCTAATACACTAGAGGAAATATTTTTTCTTTTTCCAATACGCTACTGGAAATCTTGGTTATTTTCCGTATATAGTGGAGGAACTATTGTTTCTAGCACTAATACACTTGTAGGTCCTGTAAAACTTATTTTCAAATTTTGGTTATAACTCTTGACTCCAAAACTGATTTCATGCACTCCATATACTATTGGAAAGGTCTCATGAGGATTTACAACTTCCTAGTTATAAGTTTCAATATATTCCTCAGTATTCAACTTATATTTTCAAGTTTTCATATTGGTGTATTTCCATTAGCCCAAGAACTCAATAACACAACATTGGAATGGGGAGGTCCGTGAAACAACCATCATAGGGACCCTCCTTCTACTTTTTCAAGCCCTTTGTCATATGGAAGAACTTAGAATTTCTTTGTTTAAGATTGAAATATTTTCTTTCTCTCTTTTTACTTAGGAAATTCATCATCCCTTAGAACCATATATACATTGAGTGTCGATAGAATAAATCTCTTTCTCATCGATATAACATAGGAAATAACCCATTTCCCATCAATACATCTAGTTTCAACAAAATCGTCGCATCTTTAGAGATATGGAAAAGGGATCCAACACTTAGTTTTTCAATTAATTTATGTGCCTTCCTTTAGACGTTGGAGCTCAATATTTCTTCTGGTGTTGATACGTCAAAGCTCAATATTTATTTTGATGTTGAAATACCAGTGCTCAATCTTTCTTTCTATGTCGAAATACCACAACTCAATATTTATTTAGGCATAGACATACCAAAGAAGATCCTTCTTCTAGTGTCGATACACCTGTATAAAAATAGCTTCCAACCTTTGATACAATGACAAGTCTCGTAAAACTACATTTTATATCCAAGACATAACGTTTGACTCCAATATATGTTTCATGTGTTCCCTATACTATCAGAAATGTCTCATCGAGCTATACAATGTACCAGTAATAATATTTAGGTTATTCCTCAAGTTTCATCATAGATATTTTACTTTTAATGCTATCATATTTTCATCAACCCAAAATTCAATAACACAACACTGGAATGGGGGACGCCCATGAAACAACCATAAAAGGGACTAGATATCAAGCTCAAGTAAGTATATCTGAACATCTCACTCAATTATTGATTAATTTTATCCATGGTTAAATATATTTTAATTTATATTTTTAAATGTTATGGATGGGAAACTCATGTTTTTGTTGTTGAATGACACCTAGGTATCAGCTGGATGAAGATCACATTCAAAAATATAAATACATAATGTGTAAAGGAGTAGACTACAAATACATAGCGACATCTTTGCAAATGCGATCTACAACAAAGGATGGTACACTAGCATAGAAGAAACCACCAACAAAAGAGAATCAAACCTAGTTGGAAAGAAACGAAGGAAAGATCTCATGGCATATGAATATCAAACAAAGAGGAAAATGGGACCATATTAAATACCAAGTAATATCAATAGTAGAAAAAGGGAAGAGGAGATAAAGGAAAAGGGAAGCATAAGATAAAAATTAAAATTTGTATGTTGCATTATTTTGTTTTCTTAAATTAAGAAGAAATCAAATGTATAAGGTGAGGAGTTTGTAATTGTTTCTTGGGAATCCAGGAAGTCCCAAGGAATGGTTATAAAATTATACTATACAAACCTATGATGGCCCACAAGCACTAAACGTAAAAATTGTAAATACCAATGCATATAATGTATGATATATTAAATCATGAGCATTTTGTTGTCATTATTCCCTCATCATTCCATAGAGAATAAGGAATTTTTTTACAAATGGAACATCAAGCCCCAAGGAGGCGGAAGGTCGACAATCAAGATTAATTTCAATAAATATGGGGATTGTATTCGAATTGATGGTTTTTGGATTGTGAAGCTGTCATGTACTATTTATGAAACTTTTAATGAGGAGAAGCCTATTTGGCCAAGCTATTTTCTGGAGAACTTTGATGCTTGTGTTGCACGTGTTGTGGACTATTATACTGGGTTTTTCTCAACACTTGTGTTGTGTAAGAATGTAATTCATATTTTAGACTATTCTTATGTATGTTTTTTGCATTCTTATTTCTGTTCTTCAACGAATATTTTTCTAAATTCATGTAAATATGACTATAAATTATTGTTTAAATGCTAAAATATTTTGGGTTTTTAGTTATTTATTCATATTCTTGTTTTTTCTCTTTGTGAACTATTTACCAGTCCATTGACAGGAGCTCGTAGATTCTGTGTTTTCTTTATTGCTACCTTTTCTATCTGGATGGATGCATCTTATTTTAGTTTCATTTCATTCTTTAGCTTGGAAACCATCATCGGTGGATTGAGCCACAACCAGTAAACCCCAAAGCAAAAATCATTGCTGGGACATAATCCTGATGGGTTCCCTATTCCAAACAATGAGAGGTCCTATTGGGACCTCTTATCAGGGGTAACCCTTTTTATTGATAAAGGGATTTTTTCTCGCGCCAACAAAGTGATATCAGCAAAAAATCATACAACCCTTGGAAAACATCCAAGCTTCCACAAGTCATCCTATTTTGTAGATGTAATGTGTGTGATTCATTCTTATCTGGATATGGGTTGTGCATGGTAGTTGTTATAGAAAAAAATTCCACACCTATGGATTTGTGTCATGGCCTAACCCTTTCCCTAAGATTGCTATACATTTTCCCAAGTAGCCTCTCCAAAAGAATTTAAAAAAAATTACTTATGAGCATATATGCGGGTTTCCATAGTGCAAAGCACAGAGATCCGCGACTCTCCATCTTGCAACCCGCGAATTCCCTAAAAAATCATAAAAAAAAATAATTATGTGTTTTCAGGAGGGTTTTTTGATTGGGCTCGTTTCTCAATGTACCTTTCTCATATATAATGGAATCCAATTCCCCCAACCTATTAGGGAAGAGATAAAATCACCCTTGAGGGATAAGGAGAGGTCAAGTCTCTTAGTGCAATATTATCTTGCCAGTATCTGGCAAGCCTCCCTTTCCTATAATTCTATGAGAACCACCCCCTTTTATCTGGAAACGGCTTTTATATAATCTCTTTCTTATTTATATGGATATAGGGTGTATCATTATCCCTATTTTCTCCATTTAAGGAAGATTATAGTGGTTGATTCATTGCTTGAGGGATTCTTGGAGGAACCCAGAAAATTTTCTTCGAGGTGGTGCCAAAGGAAAAACAAGGTTGTAACTTACCTTTCTAATTTTGTGTTAATAGAAGATTTTGTTTTCCCTCCTATCATGTGTTCATTGTATGTTTTTCCTTATTACGTTTACTTTAAATATGATATATGACATGTATAATTTTTTATTGTGTAACTACCTTCGTAGCAGCTCTTGTATTGTGTCCATTTTGTAGGTTGGTTCCAGCAAAGGATCAGGAGATCATTGAAAGAAAGGAGTGGGATCGAAATCAAACGAGAGACTTAAGGTGCACCCTTTCTCATTTTTCCTTCCCTAACTTCTCCTAGTAAAGTAGTTATTCTTCCAGCTTTGTGTGCTTGTCCTGGAGGGAAGAACTTTATCTTCTCTATACAGTCTTGATCTGTTGTGATTTCTGTTATCACATGAAATTACCTTGGGCCTTTTATCCCTTAGGTTTAATTTTTTTTATCCTTTAGAATTTAGGTTTTCTTTATTTTTCTTTTTGTGTTTTCCTTAGGTTATTTTGAACAAATAAGGACTTGTGGTTTTGGTTCATTTTTGTCCCACACATAGATTTTAAGCCTAGGTCCATTCTATGGTTTATGGTTTCGACTCACCTCTTGACTTGACATCAAGCATAACCCATCCCATGATCTTAATGAATTGACACATCACTCCATCCACTCATACTCTTTATCCTTGCCATGTTGTCCCTATGTTTGTTAAAGGGGGGTCAAATCAAATTTTTGGAAAAGGGACTGCCAACTCACTAGGAGTTTCCGTAGTGCACCTTTGTCCTTTGATCTTTTCCATAATTTGTCATAATCAGTTGAGGTCATGTTTTCTCTAGTTTTCAGCGCCCTTGTTCATTAGAAGATAATATTAAGATATGTTCATTTATGAATCTTTCTAATGGTTTAAGCATTTGAATTTTCTCTCAAGCTCGGCATTATGGAAATCACTAGTTCAGACAAGCTGCAGTCTACGCTATGGGATCAACCGTCAAATATAAATTGGAGGCTGAGGTGGACATAGAAGTTTACTAACTTGTGTATATCCTCCATTATCAGTCACAATCTCCAGGTATTCTGTGAGCCTTGTCCATTGCATAGAAAAGTCTTGATATACCCCTTCCTCAACTTTTGGTAGCACCCGATGTTGCTGACTAATTCCCCTCTCATCCATTTTCATCTGTAGATTTTATCCCACAGACTTTGCAGCCATTGTCACCTGGATTTCACCTATTCTAGATGTCAAGTCGTTTTGCTTCTGAAAGTTGAGTACCTGTTCAATCACTTGACCATTGTGTGCACATTGTGCTACAGAAAGTCACTACTAAAACTACGCTACATTAACATATCCCCTGTTTCATGTGCTGTGTTTTACTTGGATTGTTCAGTGCTATCTTTTTTATTCAAATACCCATGCATTAGCCTCTTCTTTTCACTGTATCGTCATTCATTCATCTTAAGATCTGCTAGCAATGATTGGAAGAAGTCCCAACCCTTCCAAAACTTTGATAACCATGCTGTGCTGATATAAAATTGAGCAATGCATCCATGTCTTCCTTAAATCATGATTTCTTTCTCTCATTTTAAAGAAAGGACATCAAATCAGTCTATTGTTAATTCAAGGTGAGTTGGATGAAAATCCCGAGAGATAGCAACCATTAGTCATTGTCATTTCTCATTTGAGATTTTCCTCAGTTTGTTTCCTTACCCCTCACTACACCACAACCTTTGATCCCCTATATTTATCCATGGAGACACCTTAAAATAAGAAATCTCACAAGGGAGGGAGTGTGGTCAGGACTTAACCTTTTGACATGCACCTATTTGATGTTGATCTAATGGTTAGGGAGGTTTTTCAAAGGGTTGGCTACCTCTCTTTTTTCCAAAACATGTAGAGGGGACACCCTGAAGTAGCAATACAGTTTTCATTACATTTTGATGGCATTAAGACTAAGGTGGGAAGCCTTGAGTTTGAGGTATCCAAAGCCTCTATTGCAGTAGCCACTAATATTCCTAATACTAGTGATAGGTGGTTTAAATACATGATCCTAAATGTTTCCTTCTCCAAGGACTTCCTCAAACCAGACTATCAGACAAACAATTTGTCTAAGGGAGTGTCTGGAAGCCACCTGGTTGAAGGCTTTGATAAAATGTTGAAAATTATCCAGATATATTTTACATGTGAGGGAAGGTTTAACATGTTATACCAGTACCATATAAGGATCTTCCTACATTTTACCCGTAAATATGCAATGGATATCCTTTTATACCTTTTGAGGAGCATGGGGAAGATGTCTGATAGAGTCCAATCCAAGTCCAAGGTTGTGGACACTAGTGTCTTTCAATCTGGGTTGATCAAGATGTTGGTGGTGGAAGAGTTGAAGAAGAGGAACACTCCTTAGGAACAGTTCATTATCTTTGCCCACATGCAGCTGGATATAGCCTCTACTCCTCAGTCTACGATGCAGATCCCTTTTCCATCCACTAGTGTTTATCCAGCAGGAACAAGCAAGAAGAGAAAAAGAAAATGAAATATTCAAGACAAAGAAGACCTCAAGGAAATTGAATAAGAAGGGAGAGAGGTTCATCACTCTCCAGAAAGATATTTTTCACCTCCCCCTTCACCTGAATTGGAAGAAGTCCCTTCATCCACCAAAGCCACAGCCAATAGGGGAAGAAAGTTTCATTTCTCTTCACCTGCTCTAGTAGCTAAGATCAAAATCAGGAAGCCTTTTAATAGAACATTATCCCTCAAGGAGGTTGTTGAAGAAGAATTCCTACCCAAGGTTTCAGTTCCAAGGAAAGATAAAGATAAGGGTAAATGCATTGAGAAGCCTATTGGGGTGATATACAAAGCCCCTATTCAGTAGAAAGATAAAGGTGAAGCCATTGAGAACCCTGTTGAGGTTATCAACATCAACACTCCACCTAGTAATCACACTTTCAAAAGATTGATCAGAAAGCTCAAGGAGGCTAGGAAGGAGGTTGCTCGTTTGAAAGAAGAAAGTTTGACTGAGAGAATTAAGATGAAGGAGATCATGGATATGTATAGTAACACCCTTGATCTAGAAAAAAATTCAGCAATAAGAGCACTGCCTCTCCATAAGAAACTTAATAACCTCTACAGGAAAAACAGAGGCTTTCAGTCTCAAAATAGAAAGCTCAAGGAAGAATTTGCAGCATTTCAAGGATGAATTGGCCCAGAGGAACTTAAATTTTGTGGTACAAGATGAAATTCAAAGAGATGAACCAGTAGTCATGAATGTTTGGACTAACAAATGGATGCAGGATCCTAGAAATAATTTTTTGCAGGTTAGTTACTATGATCTGAGTGCGCAGTACAGGAAAGGTTGGGGATCGTTCAAGAGAAAGAGAGGATTAACTCTTTTCTATAGTTGCAGAAGACCGGGACATATTTCTAAGGAATTCCCTGGTAGAGGTCCTATTTTCTTTTGTTTTAAGGCTACTGGACATGAAGTTTTGGATTTCCCTATAATGATTGAAAAACTTTAAAATATGAATATGAGACAAGAAAACTATGAGACAAGCCAAGAAACTAAGGATATGATAGAACCTCGGAAAGGATTAGAGACTGTATTATTGCAGATGAAAGAAACCCTGAATGATCACAGAGACACCAATTTATTAGATATCTTAAAAGAGAAAGAGTACATAGAAACAAGAATAGGAGACTTCGACATAGACTATGTCTTGGATGAGGAAACACAGGTGAGTATCATGACAGAAAGAACTTGGGAAATTTTGGGAAAGCCTGTTATGGTTCCTTCATTAGGAGGAATAGGATTATTTAGAGGAAGGTTGATAAACCTATGTGGAAGACTTACCCATACATCTATGAGTGCTCATGGAACTTCGACATAAGAATAATTTGAGATCGTTAAGTTTGTTGAGAACAATGCCCCATTTTCTATTTTTCTAGGAAAAACCTGGATTGAGAAAGATCAGATACGAAGGAAACAAGAAGAGGAGGACCTAGAACAAAAAAAGCAAGAACTAAGAGATTTCATGCCTAGGAGAATATCGCACTTACTAAAAGAACAAGAAGACCAGTCGAAGCTACTAAGGACCAGAGATATGGACGTCGAAGCTGAAAGAACATAGGAAGACGTGAAACACCTGTCTGTACAGGAAAGTAGAGCACCCACCCCAGACAAAGAAGAAGTATCACCCTTGAACCCTACAAAAGATCATCGACAACGCAAAGTTACTTTTCCAAGAGAACGTAAGAATCAAAATGGGAAGAGAAATCTAGTAACTCAGATTACAGGAAAAAAGGCTAGAAATCTCAGCAAGAAGAAATCAAAGTTAGAAAAGTTACAGGACATTCCAGAGAGGACCCCATAGAAAGAAGGTTTACAAAACTGGAACTTCGCTGGGATATCAGAACATCAAAGATTTTCACTTCGCCACGACGAAGAAAAATGACCGTTGGAGGCGTCCCAACCATTATAACGACACTCTAGAATGGCTAGAAACGTATTTATTGCTGAAGGGTTCACCATTGGATCGTTGGGACTGCACCATAACAAATGAATAGCATTGATTTAGGCGTTCCTGCCCATTGATATAGTATGTTACAACCTTGTCTATTTATCTCGTTGAGCATTGCACCGAGAACACTTTTGCCAATTGTGATTATCCGATCCCACAGAGAACTAGTTGCTTTCGCACAGTGATCATTGAGACCTCACCATCCGTTCTATTACATTGAGTGTTTGTTCACCGACCTAAGATATCATAACTTGAGTGTGCATGTAAAACAGAATTATCGTGTAACACACCCACTATCATAATTTAAAATTTTTTGGATTAATCTCTCACAAATGAGAAACCTCCACAAACCTGCATTAGCGAGAATACCAATCCCTGGTTCAATATCGGGTTTCGGGGTTTCCTATAACAAGGATTCGGCGCATATTCAATCCTTAAATCCCGATCTCCGATTTCTCGATATGATTAGGTCTTAATTAAATCGTCATTAATTAATTCTTTTAATCGCAGGTTTAGAGTTAAATTAATTGCGTCGGCTTTTGGGGTTCACGACTCTGTAGTGCGTGGACGCCTTGTCCATGAAACTCGCGATATCTCGATACCCGATGCCACTTGTCCTCCGTGGACTCTTCCGTGGGCCCCATTGTCCCTTGGCTTATCGGGAAATTGCATTTCGCGATTTCACAACCCTTGTTGCTATGTTCCGGGACTCCTGATGTCCCGATGCCCGATGAAGCCCTCTTGTGGAGCTTTCACCGATGGCGGTAGATGATTGCCACGCATCCACTGAACGGACGGTCCCGATCTTGTCGGTAAATCGCGGATCGCGATTTCGTGTGGTAAGATTTTTATGTATGCAAAAACTCCGATATGCCGAATCCCGATTCCTGTAGATCCACGGACACGCGTCCCTCAAATGATGGATGGTCCTGATCACCTTTCGTTGTTTCGAGTTTTCCAATACCAACGTGCCTATGTCTTTGAAATTCTCGATTTTCCGATGGGGCCAAACGCCGATGGTTCTCGATAGTTTCCACCTGTCCCACAGATGGACGGTTCAGATTGTATCGAAAAATCGTGTATCGCGATTCCATTGTGCACGAGTTGCATGACTCCGGAAATCCCGATATCCCGAACTCCGACTCTCCGGGATCTCTCGCCACATGTCCCTGCTGTTTGGACGGCTCCGATCCTATCGGGAAATCGCGGATCATGATTTCCCATTGCAACATTTCTACACTCCTAAATTCCCCGATGGGTGAAATCCCGATGCCTCCCAGAACACCGACACATGTCATGCCGAGATCAACGGCTAGGATACGTTCTCGGGATTTCGAGAACCACAAAGCCTCGATTATCAGACTCGACAAAACCCCGATGACCCTGTTATCCCGACGACTTCTCCGGGATGCTGACACGTGTCCTTCCGAGATCAACGGCTAGGACTCTTTCTCTGCACACCAGGGTGTAACTCCGGTGCAATTTCTCGAGATCTGACGGCTGTCGGGATTATGGTCTAAGATCCGATGAGTCAGATCATTTCTCTTGCACGCTTCCCTTCCAGAGGCTATACTTCGTGCAACTCCTCCCGATCCAACGGTTTACGGGATTTCTACTCCAGATCTGATGGCTCAGATCACTTCCTCGCACGCCTACCCCTGCGCTTAACCGCTGCGCAGCTTCTCCAGATCCAACGGCTGACGGGCAACTTGGACCGAGATCTAATGGTCTAGATTCATTCTTTTGGGTCTTGGGATTTACGATCCCAATTTCTCGTTGCTCACGATGATAGAGGAAAAAGGGGCAAGGTATGTAACACTTGCGTTACTTTCGTCAATCTAATGGTAGTGAATGACTATGGTTCCTCCGACGAGATATCATCCGTCGACTTGTCACTTCTCACAACACTACTATCTTGGAACCTTAATAGAATTGTTCCTCCTCGTGCAGGGTTAATAAGACCTATGCGTTCGAGTCCTTGTTCTGGGTTCTTGGTGAACCTTTCCAAGGAGGGAATCTCTGTGAAGAGATCCCTACCGGGGCATTCCCGGAAGCAGATAAAGGGAGACAGCTTCCTGAGAACGGCTGGGCATGATTAGATTCATTTATCAACGTAATTCGAGCACGGTTTCCTCAGTGTTAAGCATATATCAACTCATTTATATCAAGCACTACGCGAACATTCTCATGCTGAAATCATTTACAATTTCACAGTTCTATGAGCCAATATTTACTCCTCATTATCAATTACTTCACAGACATTCTTACACAGGAAATATTTACAATTCCATAAGTCTATGAGCATATATGACAACATATAACTTTTCAAGATGCCATATGAACAAAATACTTATCAGAAATAACTTCAGGAATGGGTACAACTGCTGAGAGGGGTG
>SNQJ01S0043942.1:2116-19685 GCA_010110895.2 Picea sitchensis | reverse complement strand
TGAGAGGGGTGCTCGTTTCCACCCAACCGTAGGCGTAGTGACTCCTAATGGATTTACCACTAGCCACCCCCGAGCTGAGACCACGATGTCCTGAGACCTGTGTCTCTCTGTCTTCCAGTGCCCAGGAGCGAAGGTTGCAATCCCATCCTCTCTGTGATCACTCACTCTGCATAGAACTGCCAGAGTTCCCCTCGCGTCCGCGCCCTTCAATCGCTTCTGCCATACGCCTTATCCTCTCGCGAGGTTGCGTGTGGCACGATTACCCTTGCGCTGGTCAGTCATGATGGCTCTACGGATAGGCGGTTCACCTCCCCATCCCTCATCAAGCCATCAACCTACTGACCTGCAAGTCATTAATTTCAGGGCTAGCGAGCCGCTTTTGGTTCTCCGGACCAGTGGAGTCCAAATACGGTATTTAATTCTTGGTGGAAGTTAACGCCCCTTTTTTTTCCAGGTGCCCTCCACCACCATCATGGTCTCTTTTCTGCACATCCCCTCTCAGCAGTTCTGCAATAAATTCAAATTGTTATTTACATTCATTGACCTCTTCCTGCAGGTCCATTTACATCACATATTCCTAATTATGAGTTTTTCCATAGTTCTTGGCCAGTCCAGTTATATTTACAATATGGGGGAAGCAGGGTGTTACATATCGTAGCAGAAAAATCCATCGAAGAGATCCTAATAGATCTCATGGCTGAGAAGGTGATGTTCACATGCATCCAAGCCTCATTGATGAGAGGAGATCAAGCATCCCCATCAACTGCCCATGGATCTAGACCATCCCGAGCTGTGATTGAGAAACTAATGAAGCATCGTGATGACTTGGCGAATGCAAAGCTAATCCCATCCATCCTTCCTGACTACATCCCACCCCTGGATGGTGTGGTAAGTCGTGACAGTTTCCCAAGGGACTTTGACTACATAGTCATCACTGCATACCTCTCGAAGGGAATACACACAGTCAGACCACAGTTGGAGAGGATTCTAATGTTGAATATCAGTGACTATAACCTAAGATACCGCAAGAGATATGGCATGCTCACACCTCACAAATATTTGAGCAAGACCAAGGGGAAGAAGGTGAAGATCATCCCCCAGCCTTGGACTATGGACATCGTGAGGTCCATTATCTTGATTGTGATGAAGATACCACACTTTGGAAGACATCAGGAGGTTAACGCGTGCGTTAATATCTTGATGTTGTGATTCTACGAGGGTTATCTATGATTGGAAAGGCGTATCACCATCGATCCGACGTTGATCCATAGGATCACCATATTAAGCATGCAGGGACCAAACCCACAAGAATTTTATCCAAGGAAGGCTGCAGATCGCACTCTGGCTCATAATATTAAAGACACCTATGGCGATGTCGATAAGGGGAAGCGAGGCTACAAGGTAGCCTCCATACAGAATGGCGCAGTTCACCTAGCCTTCTAGTTGATCGCTGGTGAGATAGTAAGGAAGAACAAACCCACGCAGGTCACGGGGTTCGTTGTTGACCTCGCAAGAAAATGCGTGGAAGGATTACAAATGAACTGGGCGAGTTACCTTATCAACCAGTTAGAACAAGACTTTCGTGAAGCTAAGGATTAGGGCTATGAGTTCCATCTTAGCTGGTTGTTGATCCTCATCGCATTGATTGCTTGAGAGACGTCAGAAGGAGTGACCTTCCCTAACATTGAGCCATTCGAGCCACTAGCTGTGAAGTTCACCACGCTTTGGTATTCAAGCGATATGTGGAAAAAATGGCAGTCGAACGCGGTGTTCCATACCTACTATCTGCAGTTAAAGAGGGATATCGATTCTTTCCCTTGTATGATGTCGAACACCCTCGATAGGTTCATACCATTTGTGAAGTTCTGCGTAGATAGGAATATTATATATATCAATGTGCGCAGATACAAACATAAAGAAGAGATCCAGTCTTATTACAAACTCACCGAGGAGGACATGGAGGAAATCACCAAGGAGTGGCCTGAAGAAATCCCATTGCCAGTTAACCACGCAGAACTGTCTGACCCTGACCTCATTGGATGTCTGGTGGTTAGTCACTAAGAATATGATGCACCTAGCAGTAGCAGGAATAAAAAGAAGGAATATGTACAAGAAATACACAACACATCAGAAGAGACTACATCAGATTCACCTAGCAGAGGAGGAGATGATGAAGTGGACAAAGAAGAGAAAGAAGGGGAAGGAGACAAGCAGAAGCAGGGCGAAGTAACATTGCCTAGGAAATCCCTTGAAGAGGCAGATACGTCCAATAAAATAAAGGTTTCCCCAATGAAACCGACATCACGGAAGAAGTCCAAAGATATTAAGACAAAGTTGCAGACTTTTCTCACGGTCGATGACTTCGACTTCATTATCACAGTTGTATCAGACGCCTCGAAAGATATTTTGCAGATAAATGAAGCAAAAAAATAATCCATGTATGAAAGAATTGAAACAGATCTGAGAGGGGTACAACAAGCCCTTCACTCTAGTCATGCAGTGTCCACTGTGCCCTCGCCATCAAAAGAAACAGATTTGGGAGATGAGCTTGCCCAACTCTACAGAATAGCTGATGCAACTAAATCTCACCTTTGTCATGTGCAAGAAGAAAAAGAACAGGCCACAGTCGCCCTGAAGAACGAACAAGAGGAAGTCATAGAGAAATGTCGAGTTGTGCAACAAGAGAAGGATGACCTCCAAATTAAGTTCGAAGAGGATAAAGCGTAGATCCAGAAAGAGAAAGAACAACTACTCACGGAGCAGGTTGGAGTTAAAGAAGTAGTCAACAGAGAACTTCTCTCTATGACAGGATTAGAATAGATAGAAGAAGACCCAGTGGAGAGTCAAGTAGCAAAGCTTGTTGCAACCATCCAAAAACTTCAACAAAGAGTAGTAGAATTGGAGTTACAAGCAGTAGCAAGCACCCTACAGGAAGTGCGATACTAGCGAGAAGAAATCACCCGAAGCGCAGTTCAGAGAATCAAGGCATTAAACTTGGAATGTAAATAGCTTAGCAATCAAAGTGCATAGAATTATGAGCACCTTATCGAGGACCCTGAACTGAAGACATTGGATTCACAGCTCCAGGAAGCAAAGAAGAAAGAAATAACAGTACAAGCGTAGTTGAATCCCTTGTCAGTAGTCGAGCGAATGAAAATATCCCAAGAACAGTGCACGACTCAGCAACAGGTCCATGCCATACAGAGAAAAGTCATGGAAGTGACTCAGAAGCTCCAACCAGTCCAGGATGCAACTTGCCTACTTTTTGAGGAGATTGAAGGACGAGGAGAAGAACTAGAACAAGAAGTCACTACAGTATAACAATGCTTGGAAGGCCCTGTGACCGAGGTATTTATTCAGGAGTTCACTGAGCAGGAAGCCTCGGTGAAGCAACAGGTCGAAGCAACTTGGGCCAATCTCAAGGCATTTGAGGCATATTTACCCAGAGTAGAGTGATGCGGCACGAGTCACAGGTGAGTGTTGGGGGCCTGTTGGCCCTCGACCAATTTTTGAAGAACCTTGGTCATGTTTGACCATTTTTAGGACTTCGACAGGCTGGTCAAAGATGGAGCACCAGGCGAAGAGGAGATTGCGGGATCTCGACCCCTTTTTAGGGCACTTTTGGGTTCATGGTTTATGTAACGAGTATGGGATGTCAACCCATGGGTTTACCCATGTTTAGGCCCATTTTGTAATGTATAAATAGAAATCTAGGCGATGAAAGAAGAGATACCTAGTAGAATCGGCTTAGTGCGGAGCTAGAGGATTTGTGCATGCTATTTGTTAAGACATGCAGAGCTAAGTGCAAGAGACTGTAAGAATCTTGTTTGCAGACTGTGTAAGAAGGATTTGTGTTGTGACCTAACTCATGGAAGGAGGATCTAGCGAGGTGCACGTAGATCTCCTGTCCTATGCGGAATGGGGTTTTTGGGCTCTATGCATGTAAGAAGATTGATAGAAGATAATAAAGAAGAGAAGAGTTGGTGGACGTAGCCCCACGCTAGGGTGAACAACATATATCTTGTGTTATGGTTTCTTTGTGCATTATGGTTGTTATATTGTTCATATTATTTAAGCTTAGTGCAGTAATGAATTTTTAGATGAACCTGGTATGATAGATTAAGTTCTTAGTTATGTGAATGAATCCTAGATCTGATCTCTTTCCATATGCTAAGTGCTTAGATGTGTTATATTTGGTTGAATAGTGCATTGTTCTATAATTAGGGTTTGGATCTGCGATGTGAATAAGGGTTAAATACTGATGAATGCTAAATTCTAAGTACTTTGTTAGAAGGGTGTAATCACAGATCTGTGTCCCAGCTAGGTTGCAGACATTTGAGTCTTGCAACCACCCCTGCCTCTACGTCGGGTGAGACTTCATCTGCTTCGCAGGTGTTGTCGAAAGGGTCGGTAGTTAGGGTATTTTTGGTACACTTTTGAAGTGTTGAACCCTGGGTTTTCCCCTGTGTCAACATGATTCTTAGTGCTAACATTCTTGGCACCGTTTTTGGGGAACGATTTGAGGACATTTCACTGGGATTGAATGATAAAGCATATTGATTTTGAAGGTGTATTAGAATTCAATACATTGAATATTGCATCTTGCACCTGGTGACTCCATTGTTTCAGTTGTGGCTCCCAAAGGCATACACATGAGGTCTACTCCACATCTACCTCTGGAAACACTTGAAGCTGACACAAAGAATATTCTCAGAAAATGAAAGGCCTCTCAAGAAGTCTTTTCAGCTCCTATACCAGGTACTTCTGGTCATTAGCATGATTCTACTTTTAAAACTCTAGTAGCCATATCTAACCCTCCTATTTTACCTTCTACTGAAGTTTCTAGAAGTTTAGATTTTGAAACTTTCCTTGTTGAATATTCATGTTTTAGCCCTCAAGTAAAAGAATAAAGTTTTGAAACCCTTGTTTCCCCTGATATTGTAAAGTGGTTTAGACTTGAGAGTCTTGAATATTTCCCTACTTTGGGTTTTACTACTCCTCCTCCTATCAAAGTTACCGAGACTAAAAAAGAGGAAAACTCTTCTTCCTTGGACCCTATTTCATTTTCCCCAAAGGCTCAAACTATTCCTCTGAAATCTGAGAACTCTCCATCCTCATATAAGTTTCCTCTTTCCCCTCAAACCCAAAATGTAGTTGCAGCCGTCAAAGCTCCATCTCCCCCTTGTTCTCCTACAGGTCATAACCCAATGGCATGTGCTAATGCTCCTAGAAATAGGATGGATGCAATAGTGGCTTCTAGGTATTCCTCTCTTATATTACCTCAACCTATGAATTCTCTCCCTGCTGGAGACTACCTTAAGTACATGCCCAAGTTCACAAAGGAGGAATACACAACTGTTGAAGAACACCTTGTTTCCGTTTATAGTTATGAAGACAATCTTAACATTGAGAATGAAGATGTATGGATGAGATTCTTTGTAGAGAGCCTTGATGGTGAGGATAGGAAATGGTTTAGGGTCTTGACTCTTGGATCTATTGCTGGGATTGAAGCTTTAGATGATGCTTTCCTGAGATAGTGGGGGGATAAAAAATATTTTCTTTATTATATCACAAAATTTGGATACCTTAAGAGGAAAGAGGGATAATTTGTTTCAGACTTATCAAAAATATTTAATAAAATGTACAACAAGATTCCTGCTGAAATAAATCCTACATAAACCTCTTCCAAGATCATCTATGCCAGTGATCTTGACCCTAAGTTTTTCCTTCTACTGAGAGAAAGAATGTCTACCTCCTTAGCTCATATGCAAGATGGAGCCTTCGAAGTAGAATCTAACATAGTGGCAGCTGAAAAACTTAGGGGAAAATATGATAGGGACAAGAGAAAAAGTAGAGTTGAAGCCTCAACCTATGATTCCTCTGTTGTCCATCCTCAATTTAATGAACTTACAAAATTGGTAAAATCACTTTTTGTTGAAATGGAGAAGTTAAAACTTGAAGGAAAACAGACCTATAGGAATGCACAGAATGTTGATAATAGAGGTAATTTCAGAAGACCAAATAATGCCCCTCAGGTCCTCCAAAGAGATCCAAGAAATAGAGATAGGGATGATCAAAAAATTCAAACCCCTCTAAAAAACAACCTTGTTGTTGATGAAGAAGGAGAAGATGAAGAAAATGATCCTGAAATCCATTGCCTTGGTGACACCTCTTCATCCCCTCATTTGACCCAATCTGCATTGGAAGCGTCTCTCATGGATAGTCAATTAAATGAATTGAGTAAAGGTGAAAAAAAAAATGACCATCCTAATAGATACAACCTGAGGTCCAAAAAGAAAGAGGGAAAGACTGACACTTCTAATCATCCCACTAAAAAAAATAATTTTGCTAAGCCTGTGGCAGCTGGTAGCAAAGAAAAAGATGCACAAAGCCCTCAAGCATTGGTTAAGAATCCTACCCCAAAAGTTAAGGAGATTTTGAAATATCCATCTTCCTTCAACTTTGAAAGTGAGATTCAAAAAATCGAAATCCCTGTACCTTTTTTGGAGCTGATAAAAAATGAGGAATTCAAAAGATATCTTTCCAAAATGCTACAGCCCAAACCTTCCTCCAGTTCCATTGATTCAGTCAACCTTCAAGATGAAAGACCAACAGTCATCCTAGGACCTTTGATAGAATATAGAGATGATTCATCCCCTCCATTATATACATCATTGAACATTCATGATAAAGTGTTGCACAACTGCTTGATGGACTCAGGGGCATCTCACAATCTCATGCCAAAAAAAGTCATGGATGAGCTTAGGTTGGAAATTACAAAAACATACCATGACTTATACTCTTTTGACTCTAATAAAGTGAAGTGTCTTGGGGTTATCAAAGATATGGTTGTGACCTTCTTTTAGTTTCCCATGAAAAGTGTGGTCATGGATATTGTGGTTTCTTATGTCCCCCCTAATTTTGGTATGCTCTTGCCAAGATCTTGGATAAAAAGACTAGGGGGAACCTTGCAGATGGAACTTACATATGCCACCATTCCTGTTTTTGGGGGAGAACATAGAAGGCTTTACAGAGAGGCTCAATTAGCCTACATCATCAATGATGAAGAAAACCCCACCAACCATCCTATTTTTTCACTTGATACTGATTTAGGATATAGTATATTCCATCTCATTGATGATCCATTACATTTTGTGAATATTCTCCTCCAAATACCTCTGTTTGGGAGATGTTTTTTGATGGAGCCTCTTCTAAGGAAGGTGTTGGTGCTGGAGTATTATTTGTTTCCCCAACTCAAGGGATCATATCTTTGTCTTACAAGCTGGAATTTGAAACTGCAAACAATGTGGCAGAATATGAAGCTCTTGTTTTGGGTTTGAGGGCTACCAAAGACACAGGGATTGAAGAGCTAGTAGTGTTTGGAGATGCTGAATTAATTTTCCATCAAATCAAAAATCGGTATCAAGATAAACACCCCATGATAAGGACTTACATAAATGAAGTTTGGGATCTTGTTGACAGTTTCTTCTTAGATTTTAATATCTCATTTGTTCCAAAATAGGAGAACACCATGGCATATTCTTTGGTTGTTTCAACAAGTAATTTCAGAGTTCCTTTTCCACCTAAACTCAAATATGATGTAAAAGTGAAGTATAGACCCTCTATAATTGACAATGTCAAACATTGGAAGGGTTTTTTGGATGATCTTGAGATTAAAAGATTTCTTGAGACTGTGGATGAGTTTTTTACCTTACATATTGATCAAGATCATGATACTGAAAATATCCCTCATGCTAATGTTTTTCTAAATAAAATTGCTAACCATCGTATTGTTCAGTTTCCTAGTAACCATATTCCAAAAGTACTAGTTCCTTTGGAGAGATTGTTCGATGGAAATGATATTGTTGTAAAGGTTAAAGGTTCAACTAAAAATGTTGATGTGACTGAATGTAATGTGGGTACAAAGGAGGATCCAAAATATGTCAAGTTGTCTAGCAGCTTGTCAAAGGAACAAAGGGATTAATATGTTAAGTTGTTAAAAGAGTTTGTTGATGTGTTTTCCTGGACATATGAAGATCTGAGAACATATGAAACAAAAATCATTGAACATAAGATCCCTTTCAAAGAAGAGACCAAGCCATTTAGGCGGAAACTTAGACAGATAAATCCTATGCTACTGCCTATTATGGAAAAAGATGTAAAAAATATTTTGGATGCCAAGATTATCATTCCTTTGAGATACTCTGAATGGGTGGCTAACTTGGTCCCAATGAGAAAGAAAAATGGGGAAATCAAACTTTGTGTCGATTTCAAAAATTTGAATAGAAGATCCAAGAAAGATAATTACCCCTTACCAAAGATGGACCACATATTGTAGAAGGTGATAGGTTCATCTAGGATGTCTATGATTGATGGATTTTCTGGCTCAATCATGTGTTTGTCTTGCCTGAAGATAGAGAGAAGACAACCTTCACTACTCCTTGGGGCACATTCATGTATGATAAAATGCCCTTCGGATTGATGAATGTAAGAGTGATCTTTTAGTGAGCCATGGACATTGCCTTTATTGGGGAGAAAGACAAGTTTGTAGTCATCTATTTATATGACATTATAGTGTTATCACAATCTGATAAAGAAAATTATCATCATTTGAAGAACGTCTTCTTGAAGTGCAGAAAGTTGGGTCTCTCTCTCAATCCTATAAAGTCATTGTTTGCTATGAAGGAGGGGAAATTATTGGGGCACATTGTATCAGCAGAAGGGGTAAGAATTAATTCAAGCAGAGTGGAATACACCCAGACCTTGTCCCTCCCTAAATCCAAGAAAGAAGTTTAGTCTTTCTTGGGGAAAATCATTTTTTTAAGAAGGTTCATTTCAAATTTTGTTGAATTGGTAAAGTACACTACAACCATGTCGAGGAAAGGAAATGAAGTCAAATGGACTACTGAGTCTCAAAATTCTTTTGATAAAATAAAAAAAGATTTGACTGAAGCACCTGTTCTCATCATCCTTGACTACTCCAAGGATTTTTTGATATTTTCTTTTGCTTCATTTGACACAATAGTTGTTGTTTTATTGCAGAAAAATGCAGAAGAGTTAGGGAAGCCTATTTCCTTTTTCAGTAGAGCATTGAGGGATACATAAATAAAATATGAAATCATGGAAAAGCAGGATTATTCTTTGGTCAAATTCCTTAAGGATTTCATAGTATATGTGTTGCATTCAAAAGTCGTTCCATATGTCCCTTCAACTTCAGTGAAATAGATACTTATCCATATTGACATAGATGGGTGGAGGAGCAAATGGATTGCCAAAATTCTAGAATTTGATCTTGAAATAAATCCCACTAAATTGGTTAAAGGCCAAGTTTTAGCTAGGTTGATGGATGAATCAAATTTCACATCCTTGGGGGTTAATTTCATAAACATTAGCTCAGAAAATTGGCAAGTTGAGTTGTCTGATAAAGGTTATCAGGCCAGCCCGCAATTGGGAGAATTCACTTGGTACAAGGACATCATATATTTTCTGCAGAAGTTGCAGCCTCTTGATGGTTTGGAAAGGAACAAGGTAAGATATTTTAAGATCAAAGAAATCATATATTGTCTTATTGACCAAGTTTTATATTAGAAAGATCCTCTAGGAGTGATTTTGAGATGTCTTGATCCACAGGAGACCCAAAAGGTTATGTCTGATTTTCATGACAGTTTATGTGGGGACCATCACTTATGGAGAACCACAACCTATAAAATCCTCAAAGGTGGGTATTTTTGGCCTAGACTTTTTACTGACATTTGTGCAAATATTAGAGCTTGTTTCAAGTGCCAATTTTTTTCTAGAAATCAACAACTCAAATCTTTTCCATTGAAACTCGTGGTAGCTTTAGGACCTTTTCAACAGTGGGGCCTAGACTTCATTGGGGAAATTCATCCTGCTTCAAGTGGTCAACATAGGTGGCATTTGAATTCCACTGATTACTTCACCAAGTGGATAGAATCCATCCCTACAAGGAATGCCTCCCACAAGGTAATCATTAGTTTTCTTGAGGATATCATGTCAAGATTTGGTTGTCCGAGAAAAAATGTTACTGATAATGTTGCATCTTTCAAGGCTGAACCATTGATCAAGTTTTGTGAATAGTATGGGATTACATTGGTTTATTCTACTCCTTAATACCCCCAAGGGAATGGATTGGCAGAATCCTCTAACAAGAGCCTTATAAATATCATCAAGAGATTGTTAAAAGACAACAAGCAATCATGGGACTCAAAGATGAAATTTTCTTTGTGGGTTAATAGAGTTAAAACAAAGAGATCACTTGGTGTCTCTCCTTTTCATCTTGTGTGTGGAGTTGAGGCTATCTTTCCTACTCATCTTTCCTTTCCCGTGGAAAAATTCTTCCAGGAGTACCAAGGAGAACCTGATGGTATGGTCATAAGAATACAACAGTTGGTAGAAGTGAAGCAGATTAAGGAGAAACTATTGGAGAAAGCATAGAACCATCAACAAAAGATCAAGAAAGCCTTTGACAAGAAGGTAAGAAAAGAATATTTCCAGCTGGGAGATCTAGTGCTCAAGTGGGATGCACCCAAGCAAGACAAAGGAAAGAACAATAAATTTGAAGCCTTGTGGATTGGTCCCTTCAACATTTCTGAGATATTTTCAAATAACACTTATAAGTTGCATAATTTGAAGGATTCCGTAGTTTTTGGTGGCCCTATAAATGGGCACTTTCTGAAAAAGTATTTTTATTAAGCCATGAGTGGCTTTCCATTTCATTGTAAATATCATTTTTTTATTATTTTTGATTGAATAAGTGACCCCATATCCCTAGGATAAGTCACTGAAACTGCTTGTTCTTGGAAGCTCACATGGAGCATGCCATCCCCTGTGGAGCCAATGTTATCACATGAAATTACATTGGGTATTTTATCCCTCAGGTTTAATTTTTTTTATCCTTTAGACTTTAGGTTTGCTTTATGTTTCTTTGTGTGTTTTTATTAGGTTATTTTGAACAAATAAGGACTTGTGGTTTTGGCTCATTTTTTGCCCACACATATATTTTAAGCCTAGGTCCATTCTATGTTTTATGGTTTCGAATCACCTCTTGACTTGACATCAAGCATAACCCATCCCATGATCTTAATGACTTGACACATCACTCCATCCACTCATACTCTTTATCCTTTCCATGTTGTCCCTATGTCCGTTAAAGGGGGGTCAAATCAAATTTTTGAAAAAGGTGTTGCCAACTCACTAGGAGTTTCCGTAGCGCACCTTTGTCCTTTGATCTTTGCCATAATTTTTCATAATCAGCTGAGGTCATGTTTTCTCTAGTTTTCAGTGCCCTTGTTCATTAAAAGATAATATTAAGATCTGGTCATTTATGAACCTTTCTAGTGGTTTAAGCATTTGAATTTTCTCTCAAGATCGGTGCTACGGAAATCACTAGTTCAGACCAGTTGCAATCTGTGCTATGAGATCAACTACCAAAGATAAATGGGAGGTTGAGGTGGACATAGCAATTTCCTAACTTGTGTAGATCCTCCATTATCAGTCACAATATCCAGGTATTTTTTGATCCCTCTCCATTGCATAGAAAAGTCTTGAGATACCCCTGCCTCAGCTTTTGGTAGCACCCGATGTTGCAAACTACTTCCCCTCTCATCCATTTGCATACGTATATTTTCTCCCACATAATTTGCAGCGATTGTCACCTAGATTTCACCTATTCTAGAGGTCAAGTTGTTTTTCTTCTGAAAATTGAGTACTCGTCAATTACTTGGTCGTTGTGTGCACACTATGCTACAGAAAGTCACTGCTAAAAATACTCCACATATCCCTTGTTTCATGCATTGTGTTTTACTTGGATTGGTCAGTGCTAGATTTTTTATTCAAAGACCCATGCATTAGCCTCTTCTTTTCACTGTATCATCATTCATTCATCTTAATATCTGTTGGTAGTGATTGGAAGAAGTACCTACCCTTCCAAAACTTTGATAACCATGGTGTGGTGATATAAAACTGAACAGTGCATCCATGTCTTCCTTAACTCAAGATTTCTTTCTCTCATTTAAAAAAAAATGCCATCAAATCAGTCTATTGTTAATTCAAGGTGAGTTGGAGGAAAATCATGAGAGAGAGAAACCATTAGTCACTGTAATCTCTCATTTTATCTTTGCCACTGTTTTTTTCCTTACCCCTCACTGCACCACAACCTTTGATACCCTATTTTTATCCATGGAGACACCTCAAAAGAAGAAATCTCACAAGGGAGGGAGTGTGGTCAGCACTGAACCCTCTGACATGCACCTATTTGATGTTGATCCAATGGTCATGGATTTTTTTCAAAGGGTTGGTTGCATATATTTTTTCCAAAACATGTAGAGGGGACACCCTGAAGTAGCAAGATAGTTTGCATTACATTTTGATGGAATTGAGACTAAGGTGGGAAACCTTGAGATTGAGGTATTTGAAGCCTCTATTGCAGCAACCACTTGGATTCCCAATACTGGTGAGAGGTGGTTTAAACCCATTATCCTAAATGTTTCCTTCTCCAAGGACTTCCTCAAAATAGACTATCAGACAGACAATTTGTCCAAGGGAGTGCCTAGAAGTCACCTAGTTGAAGGCTTTGATAAAATGTTGAAAATCATGCAGAGATATTTTACATGTGAGGGAAGGTTTAACATGTTATACCAGTACCATATAAGGCTCTTCCTACATTTTACTGGTAAATATCTAATGAATATCCCTTTCTACCTTTTGAGGAGCACAGGGAAGATGTCTAATAGAGTCCAAGCCAATTCCAATGTTGTGGACACTAGTGTCTTTCACTCTGGGTTGATCAAGATGTTGGTGATGGAAGAGTTGAAGAAGAGGAACATTCCTTGGGAACATTTCATTGTCTTTGCCCACAGGCAGCTAGATATAGCCTTTACTCCTTAGTATAGGATGAAGATCCCTTTTCCATCCACTAGTGTTACTCCAGCATGAACAAGAAGGAAGAGAAAAAACAAAGGCACTACTCAAGAAAAAAAATCCTTCAAGGAAATTGAAGAAGAAGGAAGAGAGGTTCATCACTCTCCACAGATATATTTTTCACCTCCCCCTTCACCTGAATTGGAAGAAGTCCCTTCATCCACCAAAGCCACAACCAAGAAGAAAAGGAAGTTGCATTTCTCTTCACCTGCTCCAATAGCTAAGATAAAAATCAGGAAGTAGTTTACTAGATCATCATCGCTTAAGGAGGTTTTTGAAGAAGAAGTCCTACCCATGGTTTCAGTTCCAAGGAAAGAGAAATATAAGGGTAAATGCATTGACAAGCCTATTGGGGTGATAGACAGAGCCCCTGTGTAGCAAAAATATAAAGGTGAATCCATTGAGAAAGTTGTTGAGGTTATCAACATCAGCACTCCACCTAGTAATCACACTTTCAAAAGATTTATCAGACATCTCAGGGAGGCTAGGAAGGAGGTTGCTTGTTTGAAAGAAGAAATTTTGACTGAGAGAATTAAGATGAAGGAGCTCATGGATATGTACAGTAATACCCTTGTTCTGGAAAAAAATTCAGCAAGAAGATCCATGCCTTTCCATAAGCAACTTAATAACCTCTACAGGAAAAATAGAGGCTTTTAGTATCAAAATAGAAATCTCAAGGAAGAATTGCAGCATTTCAAGGATGAATTGGCCTAGAGGAACTTAAATGTTCTGGTACAAGATGTAATTGAAAGAGATAAACCAATAGTCATGAAGAGTACACCTGCATTCAAGAAGAGTATCCCTCCAAAGGAAAAACATGCTTCCATGATAGAGGGAAGCTCTCCTACAACAAGGAGGAGTGGTATGTTGATGAAGTAGTTGGGGGATATAAGATCCATTTTTGTGGTTGGTATCTTTTTGCAAGAGTAAAGTGATCAAGGAAGTATAATTGTTTCCACCTATACATGAATCTACAGGCTCCTAATCCATCAGCTAAGTTTTTTGTGCTTTTTAAGGATTGGTCTCATCACACAGAAAAAACATAGACATTCTGTAGTGCCATGGCGCTGCGGAATCGTATATATAGTAAGTTCTGCAATTTCCCTACCTAATATGCTATGAAATCTCCTAGATGAACTACATAGTGGTGCTACTAATTCTTCATAATGCTACGAAATTTCCTAGATGAACTTAGCAATGGCGCTACCGAATCTGCAGGAACATTTGATAGATGGAACTACCAAATCCACAAAGTTTTTTTTATGAATGGAGCTAACAATTCTGCAGGGCCATTTGAGGTGTGGCGCTACCGAATCTGTAGAAGCTATTTCAGGAGGGGGGCTACGGAATTTCACACAGTCATTACATAGGATTGGCACTACGAAAACTGTAGACCTATTTTGGAGGCACTATGAAATATGCAGAGTTGTTTTGCAGAGGGTGCTACAGAAATTACTACCCAATGCGATATTGAATGGCGCTACGAACTGGCACCTGCAAACAAGGGATTTAAATTCATGACTCCTTTGGATGGTTGATAATGTGGAGAGAAGTGAGGATCATAGGTGACAACATGGAGGAAACATACAACCCCTAGAGGATACTTGGCAATGAAAAGGAATGCACCTAAAGGGAGACATGTCATTTAATTCTTGTTGGAGTTGTTTCCAACATGGTTCCTATTTTTTATTAGTTTGTTAAGAGCTATTAGCACAAGTGTTAAAATGATAGTTGTTTTAGAGAATCCTAGGGGAGGGAGGCCAACTCACACCTCTAACTGTTGCATTTCATTTTTTGTTATAAATACATATTCTAAATGATTAGAGAGGTTTGAATGGTTGAGATGGGCTCCCTGATTTTAATATTTTTGACTAAGTAGATTGTTCTCTGGTTATGTATTGGACTCGAGAATTTTTATTAATAGAAGTCAGTTTATCTTTATATGATCTTGTTGCCTCTTACGGTGAAGTACTCATTATTGGATGATCCACATGATATTTTTATGGTTGTGTTATGATGAATGTTTGATTATAATACTGCTATGATGTTCTTCAGTGTTGTTTAACTTTGAATTCAATAAGTTCTTCTATTTAAGTTTTTCCTCCTTCGGCTGCTTGAAGACCTGATGTCAATGGCATACCTTTACACCTCCCTCACTAAATTATTCCTCCTATTCACTTTAACTCCTATTCACTGACTAAAGCTAATCAAGACCTCATTTTCTTATGCATGCTAGGCTAGATTTTTGAGTTAAAACATTATTATTTTGAGTCTTGTCCATTTGAACTTTAAATCACTCATTTACATTTACACATACTTTGATGGGTATTGGGCTTATCCTCTTTGCAATCTGAGGGTGATTCTTAGTGCTAACAATTTCGACGAAAAATCACGACGGGGGGGAGGAGGGGGAATACCTTAATCAGAATTGGTGAATCCACTAGGGATTCTCCTAGTTTGGGTCAATTTGTTTAGGGTCCCTTGCTTGTTGTTTTTCTGTATTTTTTGAGTTTTTTACAAAGTTTTTAGGCTCTCAAGAATTGTTTTCATGTCCTGAATACCTTTGTCCTGGAGTGGATTTTTATTTTTCTGAACTTGCCTAGCCATCCACATGTTGTTGTTCTACAACTTGCGTACATCTGCGAGTTTATTTTCTACACCTGCAGATATCTGCAAGTTTCACTACACATAGTTGCGGACCTATGTTAAAGTGGAGTTTTAAACAAAATTCTCTTTTTATTTCTAGGTTTATTTCTTGGCTTGGTCAGCTACCTGGGTTGTCCTGAGTCCCTTTCTAGCTTTGCTCTGTTAAAATATGAAATTTTATCATACAAAAAAAAAAGAAAATACCTTAATCTTGGTTTCCCAACATTCTTGTCTTATTTTTAAGCTCATTTTTAATCTTGCATCGTGTATTCTGTAGTTTCTTTTAGCATCTTTAGTTATTTTTGCTTTGATAGAAAGAAAAAGAAAAAAAAAACTTCTTTTTTTGGTAGTTAGATCTCTTTCATTCTTTGAATTGTTTCCATTGTTGCTTGAAAAAGAAAAAGATAGTAGCATAGGCTTTCATTTTCTTCTCATCTTAAAAGAATTTCAAAAAAAAAAAAAAAAACTTGTGTTTGCTTCTTTTCTTTCTCTTGAAAGTTGCATTGTGCATTTTTGCATCAAAAAAGGGAAAAAAAAATGCATTTCAAGGTCTGAAGGATTGTTCATGCATTTTTCTTTCTTGAAACTCTTTTTCAACTTAATAATTAGTGTAAATTTTTATTTTCCATTGTTCTTATAAGTTTCATTTTTGTATGGGACTCAAACATAATAAGTTGCACCTCCATACCCCTTGAGTAAAAACAACCACTAAAATGAACAATGAACTTAAAATGTACTAGAATTTGTTTCTAGGGCTCACAAAAATGTTTAGGGTTAGGGCCTTGGATTAGGATGGGAGACATAACTCTCCAAGGTTGAAAAACAAACATAGGAGTCTTAGCTAGGGAGAGTCTCAAATCCAATTTTCCTATAAGTATAGCCAAGAGCCTCCTCTAACACAGGAGCTAAACACGAGGTCACGTGAAGGAGAGCCAAGGGTATTGTCCCTCCGAAGCTTGACTAAGCATAATGGATAGATGATATATTGGGGGTTTTTCCTTGAAATGAAACTGACTCATTTGGTGTCAGTCCTCTACAAAATTTGAACTTGGTTGAATTTTTCTTGAACTGATACTGGCCCTCTTAGCATCAGTCCTCTTGAGCTTCGGACCCAGTTTCAAATTTTCTAAAGTGACACTGGCCCTTTTGTAGACAATCCTCTAGAAGAGCTTCAGGCTTATTAACCATGTCCATATGTTCGATCTTGACTGTCAAATGTACCCCCCAGATGATGACTTTGAGTTGGTAACCTTAGTGGCTTTTAATAGGGATCTCAGAGGTGACTACGAGGGATTGTCGCAGTACCTGGGGAAGATTTTGTATCACACTTTTTCAGTATTGTTGGATGGTTCCCTATGAAGTGTGGGTAATTACACCAGATAATGATGGTTAGTGGAGGTATATATAAGTACTTCTCACTCCTCCATTCATTGTTCCATGAAATTTCTTGAACCCATGCCTTTGTCCGAAATGTCCCTTTCCACTTTTTTATTTCTTTGGACTTAGGACCTCATCCACTTAGGCTGAAGATTTGGAAAAGTTGTTTTCTTGTGTTATTTCTCTTAGGGATTTTTATTGGAGTGTTGCTTTGTGTAGTTTTCCTTATGTTTTCTTAGTGTTGCCTCTTTTGGATAATTGATTCATGGTGGTTGACCAACCTCTTCACTGGTTGGGAAGGACCCTTAGTCTTTCTCTTGAAAGCATGGAGATGCCTCCCAAAAGGCATGGGTTTTTATACCACTGGATCTCCAGAATCAGTGCATGAGACTTTTATGGACATGAACAATACTACAAGGGATGAACTTGTGCATAAGAATGATATGACCAAAGTCCTTGAGGATATTGTTGGGACTCAGAAATGTCGTATTTCCATCCACCTTTCCCTTCGCCATTCTTCACATTTATCCATATTCTACCACTCCATAAACCATTCATTAATACCATTTCATAATTAAATATGGGTTTAACCTTATTATTTTCCAAA
>SNQJ01S0043941.1:39292-50102 GCA_010110895.2 Picea sitchensis | reverse complement strand
CTTTTCCATAGAATATACTAACTATATACAAAAACCAAAGACATGAAATATGGTATAACTACACATATTATATAAATATATTATCAAGGAAAAAATAAGCTAAATGCAATTTGGACATTTGAAAAAAAAATTACAAGTTAAATTAGCGCATCCATAAAAAATAACACACTAACCTAGCAAGTTCAAAATCCGAGCTATGTAGATCGAGAATTGGATTTGTTCAACTAGTGGGTGACAGAAAAAATAAACATCTCAAACAAAATCCAAGAATAGTGTCGCAACTATAGCAATTGTGTCGCAAAGTCTCTTAAGGTCATACATATATAGATAAAATAGTCAACTAGCCGTTAACACCGACCAATGAGATAGACAAAATTTTCGTCGCTATTGCCACGAAAGTTTGTCCCTATAGCGAAGAAAATTCGGACTAGGTTAAATTAAGATTTTTGTCGAAATTGTGACGAACTTTCGTGGCAATAGAGACAAAAATTCCACCCTGTTTAAAAAAATATGAAACTAGTGGAAGCGTGGAAACTTTTCGTGGAATAATCCACCCATATGTAGTAGTGTGTGTGGGAGCGTCAGATATGACAATTGCATCTGATGATCCCTTGTAGTAGTGCTATGTTTGTGTCATGTGCGTCGGGAGCTTTCCTAGGGGGGTCCCAGGGGCGGTAGGTATGCCCCCCCCTGGTTATGTGCAGCGTTTGACACTGGGTGTAGCATATTTTTAGTATTTCTAGGCGGTTTTTTCTATTTTTAGTGGATTTTGCTATTTTTAGTGGTTTACTAAAAATAATCCCAGTTTTAGGGATTAGTGTTTTGGTATCTACGGAATACCTAAAAAAATGTATATATTGTATAGTGAATGGTGAAATTCGATATAATCAATACAAGAAAGGTTTTCCCAGTTGAGGGTTTCCGGTATAAAATCTATGTGTACTCTGTGTATGAGCCATTGATTAAATTATGTTTTGCTTAAGAATCTATATGCTTTGCTTTACTTCACAAGTTTAAAACTTACAATATGCACACTTAATTTGAACTCTCTATTTTTCCTCTTCTTGTGCAGGACTTGGTTCACTACATTCTATGTTGTGGGTACTTCTTTGTCTTGTGTAAACTGATCAATCATCATGTGTAGTGTATTCAGTGTTGTCTCGTCCTCCATCATTTCTTGGCATCTCTTTAGAAATTCCTTCAAAGTATTTACCTTCTTGATTGGTCTATCTAGAATAGTGTGATCATATACCGGTGACATGTCATATACAGGTGGTATCTTAGACATTGAATCTATCCAGTCTGATTTTAATATTTATTTCCTTACTTGTTGATAATTCTTCCTTTATTCCTATGGATTGAATTTTGGCATGGGTTTAATTGATTTTATTATCGATTTTTATAATCCCTTTAATTTATCTATTGCATCTGGTCTCGTTCTCGTTCCACCATACATAACTGCTACTACTTTTGGCTGGTTGTCATGTCCTTCAGTGGCGATCATCTGTAGGTTCTATTTATGGTTCATATGTTGTGTCTAATGTTGATTCTGATTCCATCTCTCTTGCCACTTTTCTATCAATTGAGGGAAGTCTTCTATCGCATGATCCAAGGCCCTACAATACGTACAGGTCATGCAAGGATTCATAAAATCTCTTGTTAAATGTCCTGATTGATTGTAGTGGTAAAAAATTATTGGTCCTATGCCTCCTCGACCAAATCCTCCATGTCCTTGACCTCTACGAAACCCCCACGTCCACCCTGATTAAATTCTCTTGGAGTTTTATACTGTGGGATTCCTCCTTCTGCTAATAAATTTTCCTCCTAGATTCTATAGGCATCTAAAGTGCTCTCTTGTTATAACCCTAATTTGCACCATACATGCTTACCTGGCATCAGGCCATTTCATATCCCTTCTTTGCCAAAGAACTATTGAACAACTCTTTAAAAAACCTCTTTTATAAGGGCCCACCTGCCCTACTCCATTACTGCACGCGTGTACACGCTATTTGACCTAAAACAACCCGCATGGACCTACAAAAGGATGAAAAAAAGAAATTTGCCGACGAAACACACATCTTTGGGTGAGTTAACTGAAACTCCCAGCCATGCATGGTCAAGGGTTCATCCAAATACCTAGCTTCTTCTAGCCTATAAAAGAAGGGTTAGGGGTCCCATTTGGAAGAGGGGAAAGATATTAAAGAAACTCTGCCCAATTGCACATTCCCATTGTCCCAACCCTTTATCCATCCTTATGCAAAGAGAGATACAGAGCAAAGAAGTTAGAGTACATTTGAAGAGGAGCACAGGATCAGGTTTGCGGAGCGGTGGCCGGTCTCAACATTGTAAGTTGATTCATTCAATGTAATAAAGAAATGCTTTTCCCATCCCACTTTATGAGTTCTTCATAGTTTAGTAAATATATGTTTGAATCTCTAACCCATTAGTTTTTAGGTAAAATGCATGTGTAGCTTGTTGCTTGTTTTGTATGCAGGTCAACCTTGGAAGGAGAGCTACTAACAAGCAACCAAGAATGAAGAAGGATCGACATCGAACACCAGGAACAAGGTATGTTGGTCTAACCATGTATTTGCTCAAAAGAAATGGGGATTAAGTCTAGGGATGAAGGTAGAAAGTAGGTTTCTTTTGGTCATATCTGCATGCATAATATAACCCTATTTTCTACTCCATAAGGGGATTTCCCACTCACAACAGAATTAGTGACCATACAGGGGAAGTCTCTAGGGTTCCTGGGAGTTTTATTTTTTGGGTATTTAAAAAAAAAAAAACTAGGTTTCCTTTCCTATTTTTTGAAGTTTCTGCAAAGCCTAAGCAAACAGAGATTCTGGTCTTCCATACCAGTTATCTCTGTTCCTTTTGCTAGACTGTAATTTTTTTTTCGAGACCCACAGAGGTACACACGGCCTATATAAGGTATGCACGCGTGTACCCACGCCTGGCATTCTTACAGCCCACGTGTAAACGCTAGCTAAAGAAGTAACAATAGCGTGTATGATTCAAGAAATTTTTTGAGGCAGTCATCCTCTTCCCTATCAGAATCAATCATTCTTAGGGGTTTTTTGGAACTCTTTCTAGTCTTGGTTGTTTGTGGTCTATAGCTTAGGTTTCATCTTAGATTGGTTTGTTTTACGAATTTTTTCCTTACATTGTTTTCTTTTTCTGTTAAAGAAAGTGTCTAAGCCTTCAAGACATCCTGGTTATCAGTATCAGTGGTCTCTTCCTGGTTTGGATTGCCTGTTTTTATTTGTTTCAGAGTTTTAGAGATACATGCAGCCTGTATAAGGCCAGCACGCGTGTACACACCCTCTGACTCTACACAGCTCACGTGCACACGCTTGTTGTTGAGCTGTCAGTAGTGTGTCTGTGAAGGATAGTTTTGGTTGAAGGAGAGGAAGATCCTTTCCCTTGACAAGAGTTATACCTCTTAGGATCTTGAATCTCTTTTTTAGTAGTCAATAGCTTAGGTTTGATCTTAGCCATAGTTTTTCTTTTTTCATTTAAAAGTTTTCCTCAAGATTAGGGTTTTTAGACAAGTGTGAGAGTCCTTTTTTAAGTTGCTAGTGTGTGATTTCTTGAAGTGATTCTTTGCGATCTGTGCTTAGGCCATAATTTTTTCTTGGTTTTTTACTTCTTGATATTTTTCCTTTTTGCTTTGTCATCATTCAAAAAAAAAATAAAAATCTTTCATTTTCTTGTTTGGTTGAAAAGTGTTGTTTTGCATTAGTAACCAAGGAAAAGTATTTTCTTTCATAAGTTCTTTGTAGTTTACTTAGATCATAAGTAGCTCATAGTCAAGTAAAATTCTGTTTTGAGTTTGATGTTCAAAAATCTTAGAAAATTGTCTAAATTTGAAAAGTTGTTTAAAATTTGCGTTAAGTGAAGTTTTTTGTTTCCAGCTTTCTTTTCATTTTTCCTTTCATCTCTCAAGCATCACTAGTTTCACTTTCATAACCTTTGACATAAGACAAGCCATAAAATTAACGCTAAAATCTAAAAATCATTAGACTTTTATGTTTGTAGGGTCAACCAATTAGTTCAAGATTAGGGCCTTGGATTAGGTTGGAGAGGAAACTCTTCAAGGCCATTAAAATCAAACATTAGAGTCTGAGTTAGGGAGTGTCTAAGTCCAGTATCGTGAAAGTTATCCCAGACCTCCCTCTAACATAGGGTATAAAAATGAGGTCGCATGTGGAAAGGTAGCAGAGATAACCCCTCCAAAGCTAGACGAATCGTAGTGGAGAACACATATAGAGGGCTTGTCTTGGGATTTCATCAATTGCATTTGCCACGGAGATTCATGGGTCTCGAATCCATTCGATGTCCTCAGTTGTCTTCTAGACCACTTGCTCTCGATACCCTGATAGGTTTCGGGCTTGATAACCCTTCTCATTGTGGTCTACCCGACTTTCGACTGTACCCACCTGGTGACTATTCGCGCGTTGGCAACCTAGTTGCCTATCTTTTTTAGGGACATACACAGGTGACTGTAGGGGTATACCGTGATACCTAGGATAGACATCAAGCCATGCTTTTCAGAGTATACCAAAAGGGTGCTTCCATTTTCGAGTTGCACTTGCACCGGTAAGTTTCTCTAGTGTTGGTTGTTGTAACTATTCTTCCAATTAGTTAAGTGTTTACCTGTCTTATCTTATAGGGACTTTTTAGTGTGTGTTGTTTTTGAACGAATAGATTGCCCTAGAGTGTATTTTGATCTTCTCACACAGTGGAGGATCACAACCTCCATCGGTCACGAAGGCTTCTGGGCCTGTCGTTGGTTACACTAGAGCCACCCCCACCACCTCTAAGGTGAAAGCTAAACCAACAAGGGTCTTTTGAAGTGACCGAGTCACAAGAAATTTTGCCCACCCAACATCCAGAGGAATTGACCGTTTTGGACCTTGGAGCGAAAGCTCTTGGCCTGGTTGAAACCCCAACCACTGATCTCTCGGCACCCCTCATCATACCGATTCACCTTTACAAGTGCCTGACAATGTCACACACATCAATGGAAAAAAATGTTGTTACTCCTTCTGGGAATTCTTCAATTCCCACTACGACTGTCACCACAAGAGAGTTTCCACCTCCTAAACCCCCGTCACTGGTCTGAGCCACCATGGTCTTGACCACATCTACCTCTCACAATGGTCTGATTATGTCTTTGACGATGGCCACAAACCCTTTCACACCAAGTGCGACAGGCCCTCCTTTCTCATACAGGATAGTTCAGGTACAAGTCCTGTACTTTCTTTCTCCACTTCACAGACTTCAAGTCTGGGGGCAGGGAGCTCTAACGCTCCTATGCAAGGCCACATGGGGGGAATTTCATCTCCTTTTAACACTTTCCCTTACAGAGGAGGTCATATACCTCCTTCATCCCCTTCGCTCGGTGGCACGCACCATCCATCCGTTGGGCCACTTGCACACCATGGTTTATTTGGAGCAGGGAGTCAAGGACCACCTTGCATAATATGCCAGTAGGTTTGAAACCATTTTCTTTGTTTGATGTGTTTGGTAACAAAGCCTTTTCATCAGTTGCTTTCCTGACTGGGGGCAACCCCGATTTTGGACAGTCTATTCCTATGCAGGGTACTATTCCTGCACAGGGGGCACACCCAAGAACTTCTTCCGCATCAGGACCTTGGAATTCTTGGCAAGGATCCATTCCCTCATCCAGAATTCTGATCTGGGGTAATTGTTTCCACAATCAATGGAACCCCAGACAAAGTACTATGCCTACCCCCACGGGACCGACATGGGGCAACCCTCCCCAAAGTCCTTCGAATGTAATGCATGCCCAACCATCTATGTCCAATTTTGGAAATCATCCGATGATGTCTCCTCATACAAAAAATCCATACACTGGCCATGGCCATGGCTTTTACCAGAACCCAAGCCAACAACCGAACTTTTCTTGGCAACCTGGTGCTAGTCAAACTCCAGGCCCCTTTTTCCCTGGTTATCACCAACAACCCAAACTACCTTTCCTGACAACCTTGAATTTGTCAGACCTGACAAGGTTGTTGAATGACCCTATCTGTCACGATCTGTGTTGACCTCATATGCCAATGAAGTTTCCTTCGGACATCCCAAAGCTCTAAGCCAAGCCTAACGAAGATCCAGGAGATCATGTGACTACCTTCCATCTTTGGTGCTCATCTAACTCGTTGAAAGACAACTCCGTACAGTTGCGATTGTTTCAACACACTCTCATTGGGAGTGCCATGAAATGGTACATTGAGCTCTATCGCTCAAGATACTCTTCCTTTGGTGAATTGGCTATGGCTTTCCTAAACCATTTCCAATTACCGGTGAGATACGACGCTGGTACAGAATTGCTGGCCAATTTATCACAGACAAAAACGGACCATATCTCTAATCACATTAGAGAATGGAGATGCCGAAAGAGTTTAGTTAAGGTACCAGTCCCACCAACATTCCTACTCGAGTGGTTCCTTAAGTCTTTGGTCCCACAGTTATCCAAAGACGTCACAATATCGGGAGTATTTTCTGAAGAAGATGCCATCATGAGAGCTCAACAACTTGAGATAATCTATTCTCAGTCTGGTTTATTATATGAGATCTTTCTAGATGCACCACGCTCAATACTTGAAAAAACTAGACAGAGAGCTGGACCACATGCCGATGGTATTTTTAGTTTAGCACAAACAAAACCCGCTAAGCAAATGACAAAGCAGTTGCAACAATTGTCTATACAACACACAACGACCAGCCAAACTACTGCTTTGACTGCTCCCCCTACCAAAACATCGGATGTACACACAGTGCAATCGACTAATCCAAAGGCCACCAAACAGCCTAAAGGAAAGAAAAAACAATGAAAGAAGGGTAAGTGGGATAAGAAACCCACCAATAATGCTAATGAGGGAAATAATGAGAAACGAAAGGTGAGGTATCCATGCAACCTATGCGCAGAAGACCACCTGACCCACCTATGTCCCTGGCTTGCAAAGGCCCAATAGTTTGTGACACAGCAATAGCCTACTATGTTAACCAATCCATTTCAACATGGTAAAAATATAACTCAAGCCTCTACAAGCACGGAAGGGGGCAGTCAAGGACCCCCTCCATCTTCGAAAAACCCTGCATCCACGAACGTATATATGGTGAATGGTGATTCTTTTATATCGACTAGAGTGCATGACTATAGTAAACCAAGCACTTATGAGAAGGGAAAAGAAGCCAAAATCCCCTCTCTTCCTCTACAGATTGAGAGGACGTTGGGCGAAACAATGACATGTATCCCCAAAGGTGCGTTCAAAAAATCTTCTCATAACCCAAATGCAAGGGCCACCCAGAAATACTCTGTGGTGAAAGATTTATCACAAACCCTTTGTGCGATGTTCGCTTTGGAGGTCGTCCAAAGCTACCCTTCCCATAGGAAAGCCTTGTTAACCACTTTAGGATCTACCGAGACTTGTAATCTGAGTACAACCATGCTGGATATAACCAACTTAAAACCTCGTCTACCTTACCACGTAGCATTTCAGATAGTAGTGGCTTATCCCACGAAAATTTTTACTTGAAATATCTTACGCACGGTGGTTGATGAGGGTGCCTCGACATGCGTCATGTCGTTGGCATGTTGGAAGGCCATTGGCCAGCCCGTTTTGTCTCCATAACCTACTCTCCTCACTATTTTCGACGATCGTTCGTTCCAACCACATGGTATCATTCCTTCTTTCCCCATGCAGTTAGGAGGGAAGACTATGTGTGTTGAGGTAGAAGTAGTCGATGCACCCCTCGACTATAACCTCTTGTTAGGAAGGAGTTGGACTTATGCCATGCAAGCCATGGTTACTACAGTTTTCCAGGTCTTTTTGTTTCCACACGAGGGCTGGATTGTGACCATCGATAAATTGTCCTTCTCCAGACTTGACCCTGCATTGGGGGCATCCACGGTCCCAATGATTGATAATCCTCAACTAGGTGTAGTCAACGTCGGAGTTGGTTTGTGCCCATATTTGATGGGTACCTTCGATTACCCGCCCCCTCAAAGCGATATCAATTTTATATCCAATCACCATAAGGTTGAGATTTTTCAAGTTTCATCATTCCACATGACTTACTTCAATGATCCATGGATACTTCCTTCCCCATTGGCCACGTTGGATGGGACAGGGCACTCAGGCATGTCCATGCCCTTGTCCGCAGCTGAAGTAGCATACTCTTTAGTCCAACAAGCTTTAGCCTACACTGATCCAAATCCTGCACAAGAGTTAGATCCACTTATAGAGCCCATTTGGGTTCAAGGTTCTCTCGCTAACACCAATTCGTTAGACTTAGTCTTTCCCTCTGACAAAATAGTAATCAAAGCGATGACTAGTACAGACAAACCCTTGGAAGATCTTCATCACAGATCATACTTCCTCCCAGAGTTAAGCCGAATCGAGGTAGGAGAGTTCACCATGACTATGATGGGAGATAGGTCTTGTCCTATTAATCCCTTAGCTACACATGAGGTTTATGCTGAGGGTAATATGGCAATAATCGTTGAAACCATACCAATCAATATCTCCCGAAACCCTGGCGTGGTGGAGAATGTTTTCATCGGAGCTCATTGCTCCCCCAGAGAGATTCAACTCTATATAAAAAAATTTAAAGAATTATGTGACGTTTTTGCCTGGTCTTATGAGGAAATGCCAAGCATCGACCCACAAATTGTCGATCATGACCTAACTTTGTTTTTTTTCAAGCTCGCTTTGAGATCCAAAAGAAACATCCGGCGAGACTGCATTTATGATTTTCAATCTCGTTCGGATTAACTGAGAAAATTAACCTTTATGGGTCTTCTTTTAAGCCCTTTTCAGACCCTCTAAACATGAAAATATTGTCGAGCGATCTTGTGGCCTGTCATGCTCGTTAAATTGAAATTTGAAGTCACATCTGTCTGGTGGTATTTTACCCCTTCTTCGGTCCAGACGGTCAACTGTATGAACAAAGGTATACTCTATGGAACATTAGTTCTCTAGAAGAGTTCCCTCGGGTATAATTTTATCCCTTTTTCGGGCCTGAGGGAGTAAATTTACAAAAAAAGGAGCCCCCATGGAGTCCATAGTTAAGCTCTTTTCAGACTCCCTAAAATTGAAAAGATCGTCGAGTGACCTTATTCTTTCACGCTCGTTAAACTGGTCCAGAAGAACATTCTTGAGGGAGTCCATAGTTAACATTTTTTCAGACTCCTTAAAAAAGAAAAAATGGACGAGTGATCTTGTCCTTATCACACTCGTTAAAATGGTTTTGAATAGATGTCTTGTCAATGCTAGTTTACCCCTTTTTCGAACTGACTAGACTATCTTTGAAAAAGGTACCCCAATGGAGTCTCCTTTTATGTTTTTTCAAACTCTCTAAATATGAAAAACCACCGAGATTACCTTCTCTGGGCTCATTAAACTTACATCGAAGGACGTTACCATTGTGTGTTTTGTTAACCGCATTTTCATACCTTATATGCCATCCTTGTAGCACTTTGCTTCTGCGTCTTAACACCCTTGGCCCCCGAAGGATTTTTCCTGAGTATCATTATTCTGAACATCATTCTTGTCCTTGTGCCTAGAACTTGTATGTTTGTAACACTCGTTCCTCCATTGTAACGTAACATTCCCTTATTCTTTTTTCCCAAATTATTGAAAAAGACAAAAAAAACAAATATACCCCAAAAAGAGGAAGGGAAAAGTATTTTCTTTATTGGCAGCATAATGAGTCACCCTTGGATAAAGCACATCTGTCCATTTGTTCGTCAAACTATGGGATGTAATATGACCTTAGGAAGTTGTTCTCTCTACATAGAGTTGTGTCCTCCTCCGTTTGGCTATTCTTCCAAACATATGGAGAGTTTGCATTGCCTCCTGCTTCGTAAACTTATGATTAATGCCATGTTGCCTAAGTCTCGTCATTTGTCATGCTATTGTCCAAGCGAACTTTCTACCAAGCCTGAGTCAACCCCTCTGCAATTTGTCTCTTGCCTTCATACCCGGCCATCCTAAATGTCCAATCAAGTCCTTGTTCGAAATCAATGAAGCCTTCAGTCTGATCATCAAGATTATCTAGTCCATGACCGACAAGCCATCAAAGACCTCTGGGTAGTGAAGTCGTACACTCATATTACACTCCTACCTTGAGTTTTGAATATTTTGAAGTTGTTGCTCGAGCTCTGAAGATCTCATCTCCAGCCATCAGACTGTATCAGCTTCTAGAAGATGGATACTCTATATGTATATCTTTTTGATTTCGAGATGTAGCTCTGCTGTGTATTGTTCATGGCTACACTTTATATAGTTATTTGACATGGATCTACAGTGTATTTGAGTGGTATCCATTATTCTATTTTATCCGGAGCATGGGTATGCCCGCCTTGGTGAGACATTTGTTATTTTGCAGATGACGCCTCCCGATTCCTGGTCCCTGGGCTCACTTGTTCAGCACATCAGTAAAGATTGGTAATGTATTTCAGCCATTAGATTCCCTTATGACCTCACACATAAGGGGGCATCTGTTATAACCCTAATTTGCACCATACATGCTTACTTGGCATCAGGCCATCTCAGATCCCTTCTTTGCCAAAGCACTGCTGAACAACTCTTTAAAAAACCTCTTTTATAAGGGCCCATGCACCCTACTCCATTACTGCATGCATGTACACGCTATCTGATCTAAAAAATCCCTCATGGACCTACAAAAGCACGAAAAAAGGAAAGTTGTCGATGAAACACACAGCTTTGGGTGAGTTAACTGAAACTCCCAGCCATGCATGGCCGAGGGTTCATCCAAA